>LZPO01008287.1:15629-28181 GCA_001675575.1 Neotoma lepida | reverse complement strand
AAACTTTTCCTTTGTATAGAGGTTTGCGCTTTGCTCTAAGGCATGATGAGTACAGGAATAAACATTCCTGAGAAAAGAGAGGAGGTCTCATTACTCCATGGTGCCAATCTACCTTCTGTATTCCAATAAACAAACCTAACATTCTCCTAATTGTGNTTCTGATACCTGACTTTCAAAATTCTGCCATCAATTCCAGAATCAGAAAAGATTGTAGTCAGACTTCACTTTGGGCTGCCAGCTCCTAAATAGCAACATGGAGACTTACTATTAATTATGAAAGCTCGGTCTTAGCTTAGGCTTGTCCCACTAGCCCTTATAACTTAAATTAACCCATTTATATTAATCTACAGTTTACCTCNTGTCTTTTTACTTTTCTTTCATACTGTATATCCAACTCCCTGCATGTCTTGTTGGCATCTCCCTGCNCCTCGATTAGCTCATCCTACTTCCTCTTTCTGCTCAGAAATCCCACCTATACCTCCTGCCTAGCTATTGGCCATTCAGCTTCTTAAGACACCAATCACAGCAGTACACTTTCACACCGTGTACAAATATCCCACAACAGAAGACAGGAGGAAATGAACCAGATAATTCCTGCCTAATGCAGAGAGAAATTCTAAAATGGATGATGGGCCAGGNGTCGGTACACACACCATTGTGACACTTGGAACTGTGTCTTTCTACTTGGGAAAGGAGCAGAGGAGGTACACACAGGCTCAAAGAACATCTGCTGGTGAATACTTCCCTGAGTCTGTGGTGAACCAGGAAGTAGTGGGTGAAGTTCTGAAATGGGTGAAGTTATAGCTCTCATAAAACTAAAGTTCTAATATAGATTAATGGATGAGAGTATGGACGAGGATCCTAAGGACAGATGGAAAGATTCTCAGATTCTGGGAGTTCTTTTCATGTAAATGTCAGGGTAGAACTTTTAACTTTGTTCAGCGATTTTTTTTTTTTCTTAAACGTCTATGTCCCTCACTTACCTCCTTCACTGTATGGATTCCAGTGTTTGTAGGACAACTATTTTTCCAGCTGTGTATTCTGATATATGTATGATTCACAAGGTTTGTCAACACAGGGTAACACGGAGTATTTTTTGTATTATTTACAAATGTTGGGTATTAAGCCAAAGCTTCCTTCATTCTAGGCACTTATTGTACCCCCAAGATAGCTCGTTCCTTTGTATTTTGAGACAAGGCCTCTATAAATTGCCCAGGCTGCTTTGGATTTGTAATCCTTTCATTTTAAACTGAAAGAAAGGCAAGGACACCAAGGTTGATTTCGAAAATCATCTTCAAGTGATAGGTCCTCCCACTTTAGCCTCTTGCTTAAAGTACAATTAAGCGAATGCCACCTTTCCTTGAGGGTAGTAAGATTTTATAATTAGTAGACAACTTTTTAAACGACGGTTTGATCAGCTATAACTAATAAACTTTCTTGTGAAAGTCTCAACTGACGTTCAAACACCTAGTTTCCAATCGGACTTCAAAAGCTGTCTGAATGCCTGCACTTGGTGCAGACAAGGCTTATTTCTATCCCTCCNCCTCTGCAGACAGCAGGGAGAACACAGAATTCTGGGAAATGTAGTCGTGTTCACTGTGACATCACAAGTAGTCGCTCTGCGAACCGCACTTCCGCATCCCGTCTGCAGACGTTTGTCTTCCCCTAAGTTCGGTCGTGTTGGGTCCTGCTCTTCGCTCTCGGTCGGATCTCTGACATGGAGGTTGGTCCAGGGTGTAGCGCAGCCTGAGGGACTGTGCGGGGTGGATGGGTCGGCTTGAAGAGTTCGGAGCCGGGGTGGACCAGAGGCGGGGAGAAGCCGACTTGAAGATGCTGTGCAGACCTAGACTGGGCCATTAAGCCTGGATGCAGGTCTAGGGTGGCAAGAGCAGTATGGGGGTGGAGCTGTGAGTGAAAGCTTTGTTAGGACGCGGCTGCCAGAGTCCAGAGTACGCTTCTAGGTTGGGAGAGCTGGCTTTGTAGCCCAGAGTGTGGAATGGTGGAAAGTCCAGTATTGCCCAGCAAGGTTGCCCAGCTCACTGCCTGAGCCTGAGTTGTTATAGGAGCCCACTTGAGCTTGTCTGGGGAAACGTGCTCTCCCTAGCTNACCCACTCTCACTTGGCTGTTAGATTTCTCAGGACTTCTACAACAAGTTGGAGATCTGGCCCCTCCTGTACTTTATGGCNGGCCTGCTACTCTTGGTTTGAGTTGATAGAAGTTTGCAGGGACAGAGTTATGTTAAGGACATTAGTGTATGGGATGTTATTCCCATTTTCTTTGGAATAAATTATTAGATTTCTGGACTGTTGTTTTGAAGGGGAATTCTTCGTGGCCACATCTGTAATCAGAATCCTCAGACTTAACACTCCTATATAGAGACAGTATNATGTCCTAAGGGAGGTTTGAGCTTTACATCATTAAAGCAATATTNATTCTATATTGCAGAGTGAAAAACACTAGAAAATAATACCTCATCCAATTATGTCAGAGATTGTGTGGTATTAGAAGTCTGAATTCCTTTTCAGAAACAAGTGATGATGAGTTGATGGGAGGGTAGAGGTGGCCTGGTGACTTCAGGAAGGGGACTTGAGTGTCCCTGGGGAGGATAAGTGACCCTGCATACCTAACGGAGTCTTTACATTGCTCTTTAATCATGAGCTTTTCTTCTATCTCAGGGTACACTGCAGTGTCTAAACTCCCTTACAGCTACTCTGTCACTGTCCCTGAATGTAGCATCCAGGATCCCTGATGCTCCCATAACAATCTTCTGGAAATATTTGCCCAAGTATTTATACAGTATCAGAAAGATTGAAAGGTGAACTTGAAGAGCTCTTGTTCACCCAGGGTTTTTTGATTTGTACATAGAAGACTCCCCAGCCTATCTTTTGTATAGTTTCATAGTTCACAACACTTTAATCAAACCAAGTGCTTATGTGGCATTAAAGGCTATTCATAAGAAACATGGGCTTTAACCCATCTTATCTTCAGTACTAACATTCCTGTTGACTATACAACTATAAGTAGAATACAGGCACTTCCTAGTTAATGTCACTAGCCGACAGGACAAGAATAGCATTGTGTTTTACATTATTTAAAGTGGGAANAGTACACTGCCTTGTGCATCAAAACTGGTTGCTACAAAGTAGGGATGAAGCATCAGTATGCTCTCATATATAACTCAAGGTATGTATAATTTAAACATGCCNGTGATTGAAAACAAAAAAACCAAACAGGCAAACAAACAAAAAACTGAAGCCTGCTCTTGGTGCATTCTTGTCATCTCTGCATTGTGAAATGAAGCCAGGGAATTAAGAGTTCAAGGTCATCCTCCATATCATAGATTATTTAAGATCAACTTAGGCCAAATGAGATTCTGTGTCAAATTTATGGATGTACTAACTACTTATGGCTCCTATCACTTGGCTTAGCACCAGTGAACTGACAGAAATCTTGTCTAATTGACACCGACTTTCAGAATGTATACTTGAGAAGGTCTATTGGCTGTATTTTACGTGTAATTTAAAATGCTCCAAAAAAACATGTCAAAGGCATTAAATTTTGGTGATTAGATAATTGTTTGNATTTACTGTGCAAGGGAGAATTCTGTTCTTTGCCTTGATTAAATATTTCTCCATATTTGCAGGGAATGTTCATTATCCTTGATTATTAATTTGTATTAGTTTCTGTGAGGACCTCATGATGTTTTCCCTGAGTTGTTCCTGTCTGTGCTCCTTAAACATCCAATCTGAGATTTCAATCGTTTCCCATTTCCCTCTTCAGTTCTTGACTGATGCNTCCCTTAGTGGTTTACATCCTTCTCTCTTTCTCTGTAACTTGAATGCCTGCCCCAGTCTTTACACACCACACGTTTAGCTGTGTATGAAATGCTTCTTTACATTTAGCCTGAACAGAACTCCAGTTCTGCATGTGGATATGACAACCACATCCTCCACTGTCCTTTACATGTGATAATGCCACATCCAGCCAGGACACCAAACTGTTAAAGTGAGATTTCTTCCTCTAAATATCTCATGCTATCCATTCCTGTCCCTTTCTTTACAGACTTGTTATTCTTATTCTTAATGTTTTTGTGAATGACTGAGGGAAAAGGAAAGAATTGCTTTTTTTTTTTTAAGCCAACTCCAGCAATAACCTTGTTAGGTTAGGCATATCATTCTTGGAAAACACTGAAGTGAAGTTGTGCTGGGTGATAACATTCAGTTACTGGTGATCTCTGTGACATGACAGAGGCCATAGAAAGAATCAATAAAAGGTATTTAGAAAGATTTAAATAGGAGTCAGTCAAAAACATATATTCAAAGAATAAGAATGAGAAGTTCAGGTTTTCATCATTTTCTCCATTTCAGTTGTGCTCTGGAACAATCTTTTTCTACACAATGAATATGTATTACTCTCATTGGCTAATAAAAAGCTGATTGGCCGATAGCTGGGCAGGAAGAGATTGAGCACAAGACGTAGCAGAATTCTGTGAAGAGGAACGGCAGAGTCAGAGAGTTGCTGGCAAACTCAGGGAAGCAAGATTTTGGATGTTGTAAACAAAAAAAAAGTGTTTGACCAGATGAGCATATGAAATTGGTATGAAGACTTATGCAAAGTATCCCTGTAACAATTATTACAAAATTAAAGTGAACATTTCTCATATTTTTGATATGTAACCATAGAAAGGAAAAAGTGTTATCACTGTTCTCATAGATCATTTTAGGAATTCTATTTGATAGGAATAAAACACTGAAGTGTAGAAAGTATTAAAATAAGAAAATAGCAGGTAGCATCACAAATGATAATTCTTGACCTCTGGATACCAAGGCATAGGTATCATGAGCTCAAGGCCTGCTGTAGGATTACAGCAAATGCACAAATAGCTCTCTGAAAAAGGAAAACATACAAAAAGAGGAAAATGGAGGTGAGAAAAGTTAGAGTGTTGTCTAGTATATTTTAAATCTTCACTGTTATTACTACACTTGGTAATTTGTAATTTTTTTTGAAATACTTGTGATTCCATTTTGTCTGTGAGTTCATCCTACTGTTCTACTTTATGGCTTCTCCATCTCATGTCTTCTTGGTATACTGACATTAGCATCACTATTGAACTCTGTACAGATTCAGTAATCCATACCTCTACCAGAGCTTCTACATCAGAATCTACATTTTCATTGCATTTCACATTCATGACTGTGCATATTAAAGGTTGAGAAGTNCCTTCTCCCTCACCATGACTTTCTCCTGTGAGAAATGTATAAATGTGTGTTTGTGTGTGTGTGTGTTATAAGTAAAATATCCATATGAGATAATAGGATCTCTGCATTCTCTTTGCTTGAAGATGGATTAAGGATGACCCTTTGAGACCAAGGATGAGATCATATGACCATATCATAAGTGTCTTAGGAATGTTACTTGTAGGCTGAATTTCTCTGTGACCCAGCAGCTGCTCCCAAATAACCAGACTGAGACTTATTAATTATAAATGCTAGGCCAATAGCTTAAGATTGTCTCCAGCCAGCTCTTACAACTTAAATTCACCCTTTTCTATTAATGTATGTGCTGCCCCAAGACTTGTTTACCTCATCTATGAACTTCTCATGTTGCTTCTTCCAAGTTTGGCTCAAGACTCCCAAGACTCCACCCTTCTTCCTCCCAGAAGTCCTGCCCCAAAAATCCTGCCTAGCTTTCAGCCACTCAGCTTTTTAGTAAACCAATCCGAGTGATAAATCTTCACAGTGTACAAAAAGATTGTTCCACAGCAGTTACTTATTTATGTCTGAAGGACTTCTAGCTTTTCTCTTATCCTAAGCAAAATTTAGAATTGTATTCACAAACACAAGATNCTGGTGTTTGTTATTGTTATGGTTTTAATTTAATATGTATAATTATTTATTTGCTTTTATTTCAGGAAATGCTGTCATTTAGGGATGTGGCCATTGATTTCTCTGCAGAGGAATGGGAATGCCTGAACCTTGCTCAGTGGAATTTATACAGGGATGTGATGTTGGAGAATTACAGCAACCTTGTGTTCCTGGGTGAGGATTACATCCATAAGTGAACTCTTATTTCACTACCAACATGTAGCTTCCACCCTTTGTAGAACATCCCGTGGGAATTTGTGCCTTCCAGCAGTGACTTTTGTATACCTGCTTCTATGGGAAAATTAGAGAGATTGCTGATATTCTAAGATATATTTTATTGTATTTCTTCTTGGTTTTTAATGTGGTTTTTTGATTGTTTTTGTTTTTTAATACNTTTNCTTCATTCTGGCTGTAATTCTATAAACTCAGTAGTATGAGGGAGGCATGGAACACACATGAGAAAAAGAATGTAGCTTTCATATTTACTTTGTAAATGAAACTAAGGATCTTCAGACTATAAATTACTCCTACATATTCTATATATGTTTCTCAGGAAACATTTAATGATTTTCTACAATTCTTTAATCTTTCCTTATAAGCCTAATCATAGAATAGGATGCTAATTCCNAGTAGCAAACACTAACGATGATGTTCCCCTTTCCTCAAAACAGGTCTTGCTTCCTGTAAGCCATACCTAGTCACATTTCTGGAACAAAGACAAGAGCCTTCAGATGTGAAAAGACAAGCAGCAGCTGCCGTGCACCCAGGTGTGTGGGAATTAGGAGGGACAGTGGACAGAGTGGGAGGTCAAAGATCCAACAAAAAGCCAGGCTTTATCTTGAGCATTGAGACACAGTGTTCTGGTGGAATCAGTTTTTCAGGCTNTCCTATGCCTTTTGCTGTCACAGAAGGGCATCTTCCAGATGTCTGTGGTGGTTTAGGTCTCTAAGCTTTGTTCTTCCTCTCCAGTGAGCTCTGCTTATCTTTACAGGGAGTCAGAGTTCTTAATTTTGCTGAGTTTATATTGTAACTGACTTTTTACTGATTTCTATCCCTCTGAAAATCCCCACACATTTCTGAACACCTATAAGTGCAGTAACTTTAAACATGAATTTCTTCCATGTCTTGTGCATCCTTGTTAATTACAAATTTCTCATCAAGCTGTAAATGACCGTGCAGTATTCTAGTGATTTTTTTTTTTTTTTTTACTGCATACCCTGTGTCAATATAAAATGCATTCCCTTTGTGGGTATAACATCGTAAATATAAACTATGCACCGAGAAGCACATTTTTAATGACCATCAGTAGGTCTTCAGAATTTTGTGGACTCACTAATCTTTTTCTTATTTTGCAGTTCTATTTTCTGTGTTACTATTTTGTACCCTTTAAGTTTCCTTAAATTATTTCTTCACATGCAGCCTATATATGTCTGTGAGTGGAATGTCCAATGCTAAGCAATTCAGGACAATGTAATTTTTATATATATATAAATATATGAGCATTAGTTCTATGAACATCAAGACTGTATATTTCCACTTCACNGGCAAATATGAGTCTCATGTTTTCATGTCTTTTATATTTTGTTATTCAATTGTTTTATCTCATGAATGAGTACAAATTGGCTAGCTTTATGATTTACTCATTGACAATAATGTTGCCTTTATCAAGAGTCTGTCATTTATACACGAACTTCAAAGTTTTTCATAAGTCTGTATCTTTTAGGATTTTATTTCCTTGTTATGAAAAGTTAACATAAAATACTGTCTTCTACTCTTGAAATCTANTATTTTACAGTGTTATAGGTGGTTAACTTGTTAGGAAACAAATCTTTTCAAATGTCCAAAACTAAAACTCTATTCTTAAGATTAAAAACTCTGTGTTTCTACATTCATTTAATTTAAGACAATCAAAATTAACATCTAGATATTCAACTTTGGCTACTGTAGTTGAATGAGAATGTCTCCCCATGGATTTCTGTCTTTGAGTACTTGGTCCCTAGCCTTGCTTGATGCAGTACATAACTGGGAGTTATGTCAAAACCCTTTCAGAGTTAAAATCCTCCCTCTACTGCTAGTNTGTTCTTCTGCTTCATGGTTTGGGCACAATATAAGCTGCAGCTTCTACTCCAGCCACCCTGCCTGCTATTTGTTTTCATATGGTTCTCTATGATGGACTCAAATTGTTTTGTAAATTTGCCTTGGTCATGGTATTTTTTCACAGCAACAGAAAAGTACCCAATATATATAATATACTTTTTGTGTCTGATCAAACAATTTGTCTGGTGGGCCTATTTCTCTTAGCATAATGCCCTTAAGAAGTCTTTATTATTTTTTATGGTACAACTTTCTTAGCCATTTAACTTTGGATAATGGCTTCAGTATTTCTATATTATTTTTTGTCTTCATCTTTCAATAGTTTATATTGTTTGTATCTACAATGTTTTCTGAATTTCACCACAGTGAATATAGGTATGGGAATGTATTGTAGTTTCTCATTTGTCTATAAAATTTTAAGTAACAGTGTCCATATTAAAGATAAGCACTATAAATATAAGGAATGTTGCTCAGATTTTATTCATATCTCAACTTCTGCTCACTAGGGGGAACACCCTATAAATGTCAAGAATTTGACAAGGCCTTTGATTGGAACTCACTCCTTATTCAACACCAGAGAATTCATCCTGTGGAGAAACCCTACAAATGCAAAGAATGTGGTAAGGTCTTTAGTGCTCACTCAGCACTTTCTATACACCAGAGAATTCATACAGGAGAGAAACCCTACAAGTGTGAGGAATGTGGCAAGGCCTTTAGTACTCGCTCCGCACTTTATATACACAAGAAAATTCATTCTGGAGAAAAACCCTACAAGTGTGAGGAATGTGCAAAAGCGTTTTATTTCCCCTCATTACTTAAGCAACATCAAAGAACTCATTCTGCAGAGAATCTCTGCAAATGTGAAGAATGTGGGAAAGCTTTTTATTTACCTTCATTCCTTAAGCAACATCAAAGAATTCATTCTGCAGAAAATCCTTACAGGTGTGAAGAATGTGGTAAAGCCTTTTCTTACCCCTCAACCCTAAAGCAACATCAAAGAATTCATTCTGGAGAGAAACCATACCGTTGTGAAGAATGTGGCAAAGCATTCCGTAGATCTACATACTTTCACCAACACCAAAGAATTCATACAGGAGAGAAACCTTACCAGTGTGAAGAATGTGGGAAAACGTTTTACTATCGTTCAAACCTGAAGGGACATCAAATTATCCATTCTGGAGTGAAACCCTACAAGTGCGAAGTATGTGGCAGCANGTTTAGAACTAGCTCAGACCTTTCTAAGCACCAGAGAATTCATGCTGAGGTGAAACTCTACAGCTGTGAGGAATGTGGAAAAGCCTTTTCTACTCATTCATACCTCATTCGACACAAATTAGGCCATTCTAGAGAGAAACCATACAAATGTGAAGAATGTGGTAAAACATTTTGCTATCCTTCGATCCTTAAGGAACATCAAAGAATTCATTCTGGAGTGAAACCCTACAGTTGTGAAATATGTGGCAGTATGTTTAGAACTCGCTCAGAACTTTCTAAACACCAAAGAATTCATGCTGAAGTGAAACTCTACAATTGTGAGGAATGTGGAAAAGCCTTTTCTACTCATTCATACCTTATGCGGCACAGACTTGGTCATTCTGGAGAGAAACCCTACAAATGTGAAGAATGTGGGAAATCATATAGCTACCCTTCACTCCTTAAGGAACATCAGAGAATTCATTCTCAAAATCCCTACAAGTGTGAAGTGTGTGGGAAGGTCTTTTGTACTCGCTCAGGACGTTCTAAACACCAGAGAATTCATACTGGAGAGAAACCCTACAAGTGTGAAGAATGTGGAAAAGGTTTTTCTACTCATTCATACCTTACTCTGCACAAATTACTCCATACTGAAGAGAAACCTTACAAATGGGAAGAATGTGGTGAAGTATTTTATAGTTGCTGAAGACTTAGCTAACACCAGTAAATTCACACTGGAGAGAAACCNCACAAATGTATATAATATGTCAAAACTTTACTTCAGGCTCTGAACAACACCAAAAAAATTCATTCTGTAGAGAAACCTTTATTAATCTTTAAGTCTTTACTAAACACGAGGTACTTCTTACTGTAGAGAAACCCTACAGATATGAAGAATGTGGCAAAGTGTTTTACTGTACTTCAAACTTTAAGAAACGTTAAAGGGCTCATTCTCAAGTGTGAAGTATGTGACAAGGTATTGTGTGGTACCTTGAACTTTGTCTGAGAGTATTTATTCTGGAGAGAAACTTTACAAGTGTAAAGAATTTGGAAAATCCATTTTAACTCGTTCATCCCTGATTCTGGCAAAGTTTGGGGTGTTTGTTTTTTGGGTTGTGGTCAGACCTGTTAATTATGGGAAGAACCATCGTTTTTAGACTAGGATCCTGGATTGTATAAAAGGAGAAAATGAACTGAGAACAACCATTCATCTGTCTCCCTCTGCTTCCTGGACATGAGCGGCTGCTTCAGCTACTGCTTGCCCTTTCTCACCATGGTTCAGTGTCATGGTTGGAATGAGAAATGTACCCTGTAGTCTTAGGCATTTGAACGTTTGTTCCCTGAGTTGGTGGCCCTGTTTGGGGAGGTTTAGGAGTAGGTCACTGGAGGTGAACTTTGAGAATAAAAAGCTCCCTCTGCATCCAGTTTGCTCTCTCTGCTTCCTGCTTGCTGTTGAGGATGGGAACACTCGGCCCCCTGCTTCAGCCACTATGCAGCTTGTTGCCATCCCTCCCTCTGTCATGGACTTTGATCCCTTCTGTACCATAAAGTCAAGTCATTCCTCTATAAGTTGCCTTGGTTGTGGTGTTTAATCATAACAGAAAAGTAACTAATAAAAACATTGCCTGTGTACAATGAGCAATATTAAACTCTTTCTCCTGATATTACTCATGTAAGAGTATTTTATCACAGCAAGAGAAAAAATAGTGCTGCAAGCCAAAAAAAAATAAGTTTGTTATTTAATGCTATACACTATANAGCTATATTTAATGCTCCTATTTCCCTATTGTCCTTTTTGTCTCTATCTGACAATTACCTCATTCCTTTCCAAAAACTATTTCTTTGCTTACACACACCNCACAGATGATGTAACAGTAAAAATTTACTTACTATGATATTTTTCTTTTTCCGAAGAGTTTTGATAGCATATATGGTATTTATGTTGGTGCAAATGTGATATTAGTGTTTNTAACACTTTTTTGCATTTTTTGATTTAATTTTTATATTTTGAGATAGGGTTTCTCTGTGTAGCCTTGGATGTCCTAAAACTCACTCTCTCTAGACCAGGCTGGCCTCTAACTCACAGATATCNNCCTGTCTCTGCCTCCNAAGTGCTGATATTAAAGACTGTGCCATCACTGCCTGGCACTTTTTTGCATTTTTAATATTAAGTTATTTTCTCAAGTTCAAATTGATTTTTGTATAGGATGAAATCCACAGATCTAATTTTATCCCTGTCTCTTATACACATCTAGATGTGTATAAGAGACAGGGTCTATACGGATAGTTTTTTTTTGTCTTGTTTTGTTTTTGTTGTGATTGTTTGTTTGTTTTTGTATGAGTATCTTGCAGTCCTTTTCATTATGTTGTATAGTTTGAGGTCAGATAGTGTGATATATCTGACTATTCTTTCTTTCTGTATAAATTGTGTTGTCTGTGGTCTTTTGTATTCCCAAATGAGTTTTTTCNGCCTAGTTCTATGATAAATGTCATTGGAGTTTTGCCCTGGATTGCATTGAGGGTGTAGATAGCTTTTATCAGTACTGTCAGTCTTAGGAGTGTGAGCTCTGCCAATCCATGAACATGTGGTATCTTCCTATCATCTAATGTCTTCCTTTGGAAACTGTTTTCAGTATTTTAAATTTTTGCTAAGAGTAGTTCCAGGCTTGCCAAGACCACAGAGTGAGAGCTTGTAGTCTTTCACCACCTTGGTTAATGTTACCCCAGTAAATATCTTCCCCTTCCTCTTCATTTCCTCCTCCTCATTTTCCTCATCTTCCTCTTCTATCTTCATCTCCTATTATGGATGGGCATTTCTCCCCAATTTCTTTCTCAGAAAGTCTGTTATTGATGGATATAAAGGCTAATGATCTTGTATGTTGACTTTGTAAGCTACTATTTTACTGAAAGTATCAGATTCGTAAGGTTTTGGTGGTGTATATGAAGTCTTTCTAAAAAAGCATTATGCCATCTAAATATAGGGATAGTTTAACTTCAGATCATATTTTTGTCATTTTGCTCTCTATATTGTCTTACTTCTCTAGTTAACAATAGAGCACATTATTCAATAAGAATACAGATAGGTAACCCTTGTCTCAGATCAGATTTTCCCAGGACTGTTTTCATTGTTTATCTTCTACTTATTAAAGGTTGGCCATCCACTTATCATCCACTGCCTTTATTATGTTGAGAGATGTTCCATCTATTCTTAGTTCCTCCTTAGTGTTTTGCAGTTCATCAGATACTTTTTCAGCATCCATTGAAATGCTCATGTGATTTCTGAATTTATGTCTATTAATATGCTGCATTATATGTTGATTTACATATGTTGAGCCAACCTTAGGAGATGAAACCCTATTCATTGTGATTTATAATCTAAGTGTGAAATTCTTTGAGAAG
>LZPO01008286.1:83468-97628 GCA_001675575.1 Neotoma lepida | reverse complement strand
CACTATAGTACAATAAAATATATATTATTCTAATAATTTTTGAGAAATTCATAAATAAGCTCTGAATTTGCATCTTTTAATCCTTCTATGCCAGATAATTAGTTTCATATCTTTTTTCCCAAACTTATTATATCTACATTATTATCATTACCTATAAAACATATGTATATACCCTTGTAAAGGTAACCTCCTGGGTCCACTCAGCTGTACTGATGTGGCATACATTCATGTTTATTTTTACTTTATTTTGAGAGTTACAGTGTATTACAGTCTTTTATTTTCCTTTTGGATTTTTTAAAAAATTAAATGTGTTCATTTATTTTATATCCTAACCACAGTTTTATATCCCCTTTATCCTCCCACTCCCTTCCCCCACCTCCCCTTTATTCTCATTTTGGATTTTGAGATAGGGTTTCTCTGTGTAGCCCTACCTTATCTGGAATTGGCTCTATTGACCAGGCTGGTCTTGAAGCCAGAGATTCACCTGCCTCTACCTTCCAGGGACTGGAATTAAAGGCATACATCAACACAGCCCTTAAGTCTAGCTACCTCAAGCAATCAATTCTGCACCAGATTTCTGAATGCCGTGATAGCAGGAATGTAACACCCTACCATGTGTATCATGTTAAATTAATAATTTAATTATCTTTTGTTCAAACAATGGAAATGATGGATAAAATTAGTTCACTTGCAAACAACAAAGTAGTCTAAACTAGAGTTAACATCATCTATAATGCACTAGACATTTATATGTTTAAAATCTAGAGTAATACTGTTCTAACCAGCAAGGGTAGCTGAGTTGTTAGAGGCAAAATCTGGTGTTTGTGTTATCAATGCAAAGGTTTTGCAGACATTATAATCATTTTTTATCATCTATTACCACCATTTTTATTGCTGTTGTTTTTTGATCACACACCCCTTATATCTACTGCTAGAGGCCTTCAAATCTAGCCTGAAAACCAATATGATGAAAGTGAAGATCCATGTGCCTTCAGAACTGGAGGTGCTTGTCCTCAGTGCATAGACACACATGCTACTGAATCTCTTTCCTTGGATTTTCCTGGGAAAAGGCAGGAGGTTTTAAGACCAGAGGCAGCCATCTACATTCTACTAGTTCTGCCTCAGTAAATAGAGTAAATCCTTCATGTAGTATATTCTATAGAATTCACTTTACTGGGATCAGTATAACCCTCCTCATTCTACAGCAGATAGTGGTGAAAATTTGACTCTTTCACAAAAACGAGGAAAAGTTGGCTCATTATAAGAATGGACATAGATATGCTGGATTCAATTCTGAGCTTTCTAAGATACAGCATGCCCAGAGTGAGTGCTCTATAACTCACCACCAGCCACATCATGGTCTAGCCATCACCAGGATCAGAGTTCAGCATTCAGATAATGGAGTCTTTGGATATGGCTCCAGGTGGAAGCTGGAGAACATGTGGGGCTGGGCAGGCTTTGCCTTGAGGCTGCTGCTTCTCTGTGCATTGTTGCTGCACTCTCTCTTGAGCAACAAAAGACGTGTCACATGACCACCTCTGCAGTGCAAGGGGAGTTTTTATTGGATGCCTGGCCAGAAGGTTCAGGACAATGGAGAGATCATTTTCAGGGTCCCACCTAATCAACATCATCACCTGCAGTAATGTCAATGTCAATGCCAACATTGAAGTCCGGTTCTGGCTGAGGAAGGTGGCAAAGCCTTGGATGATCACCTATAAATGAGCAAAAGTAAGAGGTGACATTGAGTATGCAGACCATACTGGAGACCCCAGTGTATATCCACAGCTGGNCGCTGCTCCCTGTTCTCTGTCATAAACCCAACAATGCGGGACCCTGACATTAGTTAACTATTCTGAAGTGGGTAAAGCCATATGTAGCTCCACAGAAGACAAGGAGGCCCAACCCAGTGGACATGGGCAAGGTGCTGCTTATTCCAACCCCATTCACCATCTTCCATCATCCCTCAGAAGGAGTGAGGCCACTGTCTTACTCAACTTGCCTCACACAATCTTGTTAAATAAAAAATGTCTGGGTTGGTGTTCAGCCGGACAATAACTTTTCCACAGGCAGGATATAAGTATGACCATAAAATAAATGTGAGAATCTAATTTTTACATACAGAACAATCACTAAGTAGATTTCACATTGTTCTGTCCAGTCTTCATTAAAAATCANTTTTCCTGTTCTGTGTAATGTAGACTCATTCACAAGCTCTAAGTAAATGAATGAATGAACAAATAAATGAATGACTCAAAACCAGTCATCATCTTTAAAATTTGTTTTTAAATGTTCAGCTTGCACACTGATCTACAGACTCCTGTAACAAGGAGGAACTGTCATTGCTTGGGTTATAAATGCTCTATAACCTTGTGGGAGGTTTGGGAATGTGAAGTCATTGTGTGTGGACAGGAGGTGCTTCTGAAATAATTTCAATGTTTCTCATCTAAGGCTTTGTACTTCTGGGTTCTCCAGAGAGAGTTGATTGTTTCCAAGAATATTAGAAGGTCCCTGTGGCCTAATGTCAATAACTTGGCATCAGAGTCCCCTTAGGTGTTCCTGCCAGCCTCTTTCAGTCTTTTTTTCTAGCCCATCTCTAATCCTCTGTGACTTCACTGGCCCCCAGAATCTTCATCTGTCAGGGACCAGTGCTACCATACTAGGCTGGAACTCAGGAAGCATATCTTTACCCTCCTTCCCATCCACCATTCCATTCTCTCCAGACTTACCTTAGTCCAACTATAACCTCCCTGTTAAGGCCCTCTTCTCAGGCCATCAGCATCACATTGAGACTCAGATTTTTGGAGTGGACAAAGGGAACCCCTACTTATATCCTGATGCCTTTCAGCCTGTTCTTCTAGCCCATCTCCATTTCTTTGTGACTTTCCCCTAACCTGAAAAACAATGCACTAACAGGGAACCCTAAGCCAACAAACTTGTTAGGACACAGGGACCCCACAGCTGCCACATTTGCTTAGGACTCAGAGTGGGCAACAGCAAACAAATAATAGAACACCCAACCAATACAGATGAGACCAGATATCTACACCAAGAAACACTTCAGTCATAACTTCAGATGTCAAATCTAAGCATAAAAGCACAAACATGAACAGCCAAGACAATATGCTTCCTGCAAAAGCCAGGATTACTATTGTGCTAGGGCCTAAAATAACAATTTAGCTGAAGCTAATTTGAATCTAAGGACGTGAAACTATCAAATGTGTCTATGTCCAAAGACTCAAAAGAGGATATGAATAAATGCTCTAATGAAGACTGAAAACACACAGTTGAATAAAATAATTAACACGACTCCAGACATGAGAGTAGACTTTAACAAAGAAATAGAATTACTAGTGAAAACCCAAACTGAGATGAAACAAGAAGTTAGAAACTGAGAATGTTTAACAAAAACCTCAGAGGAAAGACAGAATTGCATGTCTTAAAATTGGTAGAAGAAATAATCAGCTCAGCCAAAGAAAATGTAAAATATATATAAAACAAATAGTGTCATACACATCCAGGACATGTGGGACACAAACCTATCAATATAGAAAAAGAAAGATAGCTCAGAGGAACATAAAATGCTTGAAATTTTTGCATAGAATATTATTTTGATCATGTTTTCTTTCTCCCTTAACTGCTCCCATTCCTCCCCAAGTCTCTACCCACCCAAGTAAAGTTCTTCTAACTCTCTCTCTCTTTCTCTCTCTCTCTTTCTCTCTCTCTCTCATCTCTATCTATCTGTCATCTATCTGTCTGTCTATCTATCTATCTATCTATCTATCTATCTATCTATCTATCTATCACCTATCTATCTCTACTTCTCATGAAAACCCACAAAAACAAAAAATAAAACATCAGTAATACAAAACTGCCAAATGGAACCAGAAAGTCAGCAAAGAAAGAAATAAAAGAACCCAGGGATTTCATTTTGTGTTTGCAAAATATTCCTGGACAGTGGCATGCCCTGGAGTGTGGTTGCTATATCCAGTGACGCCTGTTGACAAAAGTAGATTTCCGTCAAGTATCATCCCATTGNGGTGTTCTTTTAGCAGGATAATAATATTAAACTTTCTATTAGGCATGTGACATACGTAGTCCCATGGCTTTTTCCACTTTAGCAGTGTCAGGTATGGTTTCCATCTCATAAACTGACACTTATGTCCAATCAAAGTAGTTGATTATTCCCATAACATTTGTGCCACAATTGCATCAGTATACCTTACACACCATTCACCTTTGTGGGTTCCAGGATTTATATCTAGGAGGTATTGGTGATTATCTTTCTCCTCAGGTACTGTGCAAAGTATTTTTCAGCATCATGAATGCAAGTCCATAGTGGTAAAGCTTCTAGTTAGGATAGTTAGGAAACAGCTCAACAACTTTGGAAAATGTCATAAGCAATAGAACCTTTCAGGCATGGAGTAGTATTCGCTAACTTTGGCACTGTTTTGCGATATTTGCTGATGCCATGTGACCTCTTTGTCTAAGGACTCAGTAAAATGTAACCCATTCTTGACACAGCAAGTTTTACTTGGTGGCATAGTATGTCTAGTTTGGACATTGTCTCCTGCATTATATGGTGGCTCCATTTAGATTCCTTTCATAGGTATATGTATTTTAGGAAGCTTCTATAGTAGTAGGTTTGCATGAGGCTTTTCAAAAGGACTTTAGTGTTAGTTATCTTTCTTCCTGAAGCTCCCTTATCCTTTTATCCCACCCCCTTGCCTACAATTCTAGGTTCCCCTTTTACTCTTCACAACACTATATATCTTCAATTTCTTCTTCCTTGGGAGCTCTTCTCCTCCTCGCTGGTCCTATCTTTTGTGGGTATTCAGTTTGTAGCACACAGATTGGAAGCTTAAAAGTTAACATCCAAAAATAAGAGAAAACATATAATATTTGTCTTTTGTCATCTGGGTTAACTCACTGAGGAATATTTTTCTCTAGCTTGATCCATTTACCTGAGCATTTCATAGTTTTGTTTTTTTTCTCAAGAGGTGCATAGTATTCCATTGTGTAAATATACTATATTTTCTTTGTACACTCCTCAGTTGTTGGAAATATATATATTTTTTTCTGATTACTGGCTGTTATGAATAGTGCAGAAATAAACCTGGATAAGAAAATATGTCTATACTAGGATGTAGAGACTTTTGAGTATATGCCTAAGAGTGGTATATTTGTATCTAGAGGTTGATCAATTCCAGCCCAATGAGGAACCACCACAATGATTTCTATAATGGTTGTTTCTGTTTACACTCCCATCAGCGTTGAATATATATTCCCCTTTCTCCACCTTCTCTACATCATGTGCTGTCATTTGTTTAATTGATCTTGCTCAATCTGATTGAGGCAAAGTCAAATTTCAGATAGTTTTAACTTTCATTTTCCTGATTGCTCAAAAGACAGTAAAAGATAACATGAAAACAAGGCCTTCTAGACACGGCAGGAGTGATGCACATAGGAGCTCACAGAGACTGTGGCGGCATGCACAAGGACATGCACAGGTCTAAGCCAAATAGCGTCCCAATGCTGAGAAGAGAAGTGGACACAAGCTCCCATCCCTAACACAGAAGCTATCTCCAACTGATAACTGCTTGCAAAGAAAAAGTTATTGTTCTCCAATAAACTATCACTAGTTATACAAATCACACTTAAGGACATGCCCCATGCGCAGCAGTAGATTTCAAATACAAAACGAACTCATTGGTAATTTTGAATGATTTTTGTCTCATAATTCTTTTTCTGGGCTTATTTTAAAGTTATTTTTATTATTTATTGACATTTACAATATTGTGTTTTTAAGAGACCTTTTTGTATCTCTGGGAATGTATGTATGTATATATGTGTTTCCGGTGCTTTTTTTTTTTACTCTTTTTTTGTGTGTTTGTTTCATCCTATACTGGTTTGTTTGTTTTTATTGTATTGTGTTTATTAGATGCCTGTTTGTTTTCTAATGACAGATGAACAGAGTACATGAGGAAGTTAGAAGGATCTTGGAGGTCTTCGTGGTGGTGGTGTTAGGGAACTGTGATCAGAATATATTGTATGAAAACATTCTGTTCAATTAAAAATAGTGTATTTTTNAAAAAATAAGAAGCAAATGAACAGCTCAATGAAATCAAGGACAAAGAAAGAAATTAAAGAGAATAAGAGGGCAAGGAAAGAGATCATGATAAATGAAGACATCATGGGAATAGGGAGAAACAGAGTGCGAGGGAAGTTCCCAGGAATCCACAAAGATAACTCCAACTTAGACTACTGACAATAGCTGAGAGGATGCCTGAACTGGCCTACTCCAGTGATCACATGGATGAATACCCTGTCATCATAGAGCCCTCAGCCAGAGACTGATGGAAGCAGATGCAGAGATCGATGGCCAGGCCCCAGGCTGAGCTCCAGAAGCCCAGTCAATGAGAGACAGAGGAGGGATTCTAGGATCAAGGGGCATCAAGATGACGATAGGAAAATGTACAGAGACCTCCAGTCAAACTAGTGAAAATGCATGAACTGTGGACCGATAGCTGTAGAGCCTCCATGGTACTAGACTAGAACCTCTGGATACTCGAGAAAGCTGTTTAGGTTGAACTCTTTACGGGGCCCCCAGGCAATGGGATAGGGACCAGTCCCTCGTGCAGGAGCTGTCTTTTTGGAGCCTAGTGCCTATTGTGAGACACCTGGAGCAGCCTTGGTGCACGGAGGAGGGTCTTAGTCTTGCCTCAACTCAATGTACCAAGCTCTGCTGTCTCCCTATGAGAGACCTTGCTTGGAAGAGGTGGGAATGGGGGGTGGGTTGGGGGGAAGGCTGTGGGGCTGGAGGAGGGAGAAGAGGGGAATCTGTGGTTGATATGTAAAATGAATAGAAAATATTTTAATTGAAAAAAAAGGAAAAAAAAAAGCTGTGGGGAAAAAAGAGAGTAAATCTCTGAGCTATGTTCAAGAAAACAGAAATGAATGTCTCACAGAAATGACAAAAACTATCCAAGACTTGAGAAGATAGTTAAATTAGGACACAGAAATATTGAAGGTGACTGTAGCTAAAATAAAGATGGAATTGAAGACCCCAACAGCCCACATAGAAAACTCATGGGAAAGGCTTACAAATAGAATGAATGAAGCAGAAGATAGTATTAAGTCTTGAAGATAAAATAAAACATCTAAAAGATAAAATAAAATAAAAATAAAAGATCTTATCTTAGTCCAAATAAGAAAAAATATGAAAGATTAAAAACAAAACTCACACATGGGGAAGGAACACAGAGGAAATGTGGGATACAAGGGAAAAGAAAACTAAACCTTCAAATTATAGGCCTAAATAAGGGAGAAGAATCTCAAATTGATGGCATAGACCATGTCCTTAACAAAATCACAGAAAAAAACTACTGCAAACTAAGCAATAGCATATCCAAACAGACAAATGAAGTACACTGAATGTAATCAGTGTGGTAAATCCTTCGTATGCCAAAGAAGTCTTCAAATACATAAAAGAACACATACTAGAGAGAGTTATCCATTCAGATCTCCAACTCCTTTCTGTTATAGTTTTCTTTTTTTTTTAAAGCAAAAACACAATAATTTATTTAACCAGATAGCTGGTAAATATCTTGTACTTGAGCTCGTAAAAATTTATAAGACCAAATGTCTTGCACATTGGTGATAATTGTCTTACACACTAGCCCATTGCATTCAAAGCTTTGTGTAATCACTGAACATTTTGTATGGCTGAAGAGGGACTTCATAACTCATCTGGTACTTTCAGGATTACTGTGATTATATGGGATGCTGATCGGACTCAAGTGGAATATTTAGAAAAATAATTCCCTTCAAATGAGCACAGTGAAAATGGAAAGCATTTCATATTCTTCAATTTTCACATAACTTCATATATCTTGTATCTTATAACCATCTTAAAGTNCCAAATTGAAACACTGAAAAATAATGAATGGGCCAACATCAATCACATTTGATCATTTTAGATTATCTTATTTTTAAATACAGTCCTATTAATAGAGCCAATAGTCAGTGACCATAGACTATGTCAAGGTCNAGTTTCTGACAAATGTGGTTTTTACTTTGCTTTAGTCTCTGGCTCCAGTGTAGCAGTGCCCTTTGAAAATGTTGCAATAAATCAGAACCATTCCCTGCACTGTGATGTAAAAGCTGACAAAGCCACAGTGTAACTCACATGCAGAATGTTATGCTAATGCTCAAATCTTTCATCCTGGGAAATAGAATTGAATTTTGAAGCAAGTCAGTTATTCATCATTTCTATTAAGAACATCTCAAAAAAACAAAAATAAATAAAGCGATTAAATCACATTGTTCTCCTTTCCACTCTGGTGATCTGCCATTGTAAAATCTCTCATCACCTATTAGCTGTATCATTCAAAGCAGAAATGTAGCAGCTGCTACAGGATGCAATAACTGTATAAGTAATGTTTTTTCCTGATGTTATTTATAGGCTTATTTAATAAATAAGAACCACAAATCCCATCTTTATTAAGTCTTTAAATGTAAGTTATGCATTGGATACCCTGTCTCAAAGAATCAAAACAAACATGAAAACCTTAGTTTGGTTTTTAGTTGGGCTATTAATACTCATTCCATTTGAGGTGTCAGTAAAGTATTCAAGTCAAGGGAAAACAGAACATTTTCATTGGCAAATCATTACAACAGTCTTAATGAGCATATATCAATTGGTTCCAGCAATATTTTATGAATGACATCTTAAAAACAAAAAATATATAGTGCAAAGTATTATCATTTTATATGATTGTATCTTAGATTTCTTTGGAATTTTGTAAACAAATCTGACTACCAAATTTTGCTCACTCCTTTGAAAGCAGCATTCTACCATATGCCATACATTCATGTGTGTGCTTCACTTCTTGTATTAGTCAGGCTTCTGTAGGGCAGCACTTCTCAACCTGTGGGTCGCAATCNCCAAAAGACCACCAGAAAACACAGATATTTACTTTACAGCTCATAACAGCAGCAAAACTACAGTTATGAAGCAAAAATGAAATAATTTTATGGTTGGGGTCACTACAAGTTGAGGAGCTATATTAAAGGGCTGAAGCATTAGAAAGGTAGAGAAGCACTGCCCTAGAGTAACAGAACTTATAGATTAAATCTTTCTCTCTCTCTCTCTCTCTCTCTCTCTCTCTCTCTCTCTCTCTCTCTCTCTCCCATATATAGATATGTATGGGATTTATTGGAATGACATACAAGCTGCAGTCCAGCTAATCCAACAATAGCTGGCTGTGAATGGAAAGACTAAGGATCAAGTAGTTGCTCAGTCCACAAGGCTGGGTGTCTTGGCTAGTTTTCAGTATATGTTGGAATACCAAAGAAACAGGCTCCAATGCCAGTAAAGGAATAGATGTGCCAGCAAGGCAAGGGCAAACAGGCAAAGAGCAGAAGCTTCCTTCTTTCATGTTCTTTTATGGACTTTCAGCAGAAGATATGGCCCACATTGAAGATGTGTCTTTCTGCCTCAAGATTTGGATCATAGATGTGTGTCTTCCTACTTCAAAGGTCTAGACTGGAAGTGAATTCACCCACTTCAAATGAAGCAAAAGCTTTCTCCAAGGTGTGCCCTTTCATTTCTGGATTTTAGTTTGTTCCATAAGTAGTCAAGTAAACAACCAATGATAGCCATCATACTTCTAAGTAAACTGTGGATATATATCAACAAGCTCAGTTGATAGAATGCTTGTCTAGCATGCATGAGCCCTTTGGTTCAATCACCAACACTACATGAACTGTAGTTGATATCAAACTTCTATCCTCAAAGTACTAAGGAGTTTGCGGTCTTGTGATTGAGGAGCTGAAGATCACAATTTGATAGATAGCAAATTCAAGGCCAACATGAGATCCCACTTCAAAAAAATCCTATATTAGACCATCTATGAAAGAATAATTCTTATATCACCTCCCATTAAAAAAATGTTGAAGATGCTTTCTTTTTTACCATTGTACAGTTTTGGCTTATTTGTCAAAACTCAGGTGTGCATACATGTGCGGATTAATGTCAGCATCTTCAATTCAATTCCATGGGTCCACATGTCGGTTTTTATGCCAGTACCAAGCTGTTTTTATTACTATAGCTCTATAATAGTGCTTGAAGTCAGGGATCATGATGCCTGAAGAGGTTGCTTTATTGTACAGGATTGTTTTAGCTATCCTGGGTTTTTTGTTGTTCCATATGAAGTTGAGTATTGTTCTTTCCAGGTCTGTGAAGAATTGTGCTGGGATTTTGATGGGGATTGCATTGAATCTGTAGATTGCTTTTGGTAAGATTGCCATTTTTACTATGTTAATCCTAACTATCCATGAGCATGGGAGATCTTTCCATTTTCTGATATCTTCTTCAATTACTTTCTTCAGAGACTTAAAGTTCTTATCATACAGGTCCTTCACTTGCTTAGTTTGAGTTACCCCAAAGTATTTTATATTATTTGTGGCTATTGTAAAGGATGATGTTTCTCTGATTTCTTTCTCAGACCATTTATCATTTGTATATAGGAGAGCTACTGATTTTTTTGAGTTAATGTTGTGTCCTGCCACCTTACTGAAGGTATTTATCAGCTGTAGGAGTTCCCTGGTAGAATTTTTGGGGTCATTTATGTATACCATCATATCGTCTGCAAATAGTGAAAGATTTCTTTCTTTCCAATTTGTATCCCTTTAATCTTCTTTTGTTGTCTTATTGCTCTAGCTAGAACTTTAAGTACTATATTGAATAAATATGGGGAGAGTGGACAACCTTGTCTTGTTCCTGATTTTAGTGGAATTGCTTTGAGAGTTTCTCTCCATTTAATTTGATGTTGGCTGTTGGCTTGCTGTAAATTGCCTTTATTATGTTTAGGTATGTTCCTTGTATTCCTGATCTCTCCAAGACCTTTATCATGAAGGGGTGTTGGATTTTGTTAAAGGCTTTTTCAGCATTTAATGAGATGATCATGTGGTCTTTTTCTTTCAGTTTGTTTATATGGTGTACTACATTGACAGATTTTCATATGTTGAACCATCTTTACATCCCTGGGATGAAGCCTACTTGGTCATGGTGGATAATATTTTTGATGTGTTCTTGGCTTCAGTTTACCAATATTTTACTGAGTATTGTTTTTCAGGTTATTTTCTTTTTTTTAGGATTTTTTTTATTTGTTTTATTTTTTATTAAAAGTTTTTCTGTTTATTTTACATACCAACCACAGAACCTCTTCTCCTCCCTCCTCCCAGCCCCCAGCCTTGCCCCTCAACCCACCCACCCACCCCGTTCCCATCTTCTCCAATGCAAGATCTCCCTGGAAAGTCCCCAGAGCCTGGTACTTTCACTTGAGGCAGGTCTGAGTTCCTCCTCCCTGTGCCTAGGCTGCACCAGCTGTCCCACCATAGGCATTGCACCCCCCCAAAAAAAACCAGCTCATGCACTAGGGATCGATCCTGATCCCATTGCCTGGGGTCCCCCTAAACAGTTCATGCTAAACCACTGTCTTGAGTATCCAGAGGGCCCAGTCCAGTGCCATGGAGGCTCCACTGCTATTGTTCCACAGTTCATGCATTTCCACAAGTTTGGCTGGCCATCTCAGTACATTTTCCAGTCATGATCTCCATGTCCCTTGCTCGTACAATTTTTCCTCTCTCACAACAACTGGACTCCTGGGGCTCAGGTTGGCACCCAGTTATGTGTCTCTGCATCTGTTTCCACCTGTCTCTGGGAGAGGGCTCCTGGGGGCTCCTCAGCTATTAGTTGACAGTTCATGCATCTCCACTAGTTTGGCTGGCCATCTTTGTACACCTTCCCATCATGATCCCATTGTCCCTTGCTCACAGAAGCCCCTCTCTCTTCTATCAACTGGACTCCTGGAGCTCAGCCTGGAGCCTGGCTGTGGATCTCTGCATCTGCCTCCACCAGTCTCTGGATCAGGGCTCTGTGTTGAGAGATAGGGTATTTATCCATGTGAATACTCACTGGAGTATGCCATTTCAGACTCCCTCTCGATTAATTCCAGTAGTCTAAGGTGGGGTCATCCTTGCATATTCCTGGGAACCTCCCTAGCATTGTGTTTCTCCTTATTTCCATGATGTCTTCATTTATCATGGTATCTCTTTTCTTGCTATCTTACTGTGTCCCTGTTCCAACTCGAACCTCCCATTCCCCTATGCTCACATCTTCCATCTTGTTGCTCTCCATTTCTCCCCCTCACCCCCAGTCTGCCCATGTGGATTTCATACAGTTTTCCCTCACTGAGCAGTCTATGCGTCCTTCCTAGGGTCCTCCGTGGAGCTGTGGATTGCTGTCTGGTTATCCTTTGCTTTACATCTAGTACCCACTTATGAGTGAATACATACCATGTTTGTCCTTCTGGGTTTGGGTTACCTCACTCAGGATGATATTTTCTAGTTCCCTCCATTTGCCTGCAAATTTCATGATGTCATTGTTTTTCTCTGCTGAGTAGCACTCCATTGTGTATATGTTCCTCATTTTCTTAATCCATTCTTCAGTTGAGTGGCATCTAGGTTGTTTCCAGGTTCTGGCTATTACAAATAATGCTGCTATGAACATAGTTGAGCATGTGACCTTGTGGCATGATTGAGCATTACTTGGGTAGATGCCCAAGAGTGGTATAGCTGGGTCTTGAGGAAGATTGATTCCCAGTGTTCTCAGAAATCACCATACTGATTTCCAAAGTGGCTGTACAAGTTTTTACTCCATCATCAGTGGAGAAGTGATGCTGCTCCACATCCTCTCCAACTTAAGCTGTCCTCAGTGTTTTTGATCTTAGCCATTCTGATAGGTGTAAGGTGATATCTCAGAGTCGTTTTGATTTGCATTTCCCTGATCACTAGGGATATTGAGCAAATGTCTCTCAGCCATCTGAGATTCTTCTGTTGAGAATTCTCTGNTAAGATCTGTAGCCCATTTTCTAATTGGATTGTTAGATATTTTGATGTCTAGTTTCTTGAGTTCTTTACATATTTTGTAGATCAGCCCTCTGTCAGATGTGGGGTTGGTGAAGACTTTTTCCCGTTCTGTAGGCTGTCGTTTTGTCTTATTGACCATGTCCTTTGCCTTACAAAAGCTTCTCAGTTTCAAGAGGTCCCATTTATTAATTGTTGCTCTCAGTGTCTGTGCTACTGGTGTTATATTTAGGAAGTGGTCTCCTTGTGCCAATGCATTCAAGAGTACTTCCTACTTTTTCTTCTATCAAGTTCAGTGTTATTGGATTTATGTTGAGGTGTTTGATCCACTTTAGACTTGAGTTTTGCACATGGTAACAGATATGGATCTATTTGCAATCTTCTACATGTTGACATCCAGTTATGCCAGCACCATNTGTTGAAGATGCTTTCTTTTTTCCATTGTATAGTCTTGGCTTCTTTGTCAAAAATCAGGTGTTCATGTACGTGCAGGTTACTGTCAGGGTCTTCAATTTGATTCCATTGGTNCACATGTCGATTTTTATGCCAGTACCAAGCTGTTTTTATTACTATGGCTCTATAGTAGAGCTTGAGGTCAGGGATGGTGATGCCTCCAGACATGGCTTTATTGTACAAGGTTCTTTTAGCTATTCTGGGTTTTTTGTTGTTCCATATGAAGTTGAGTGTTGTTTTTTTCCAAGTCTGTGAAGAATTGTGTTGGGATTTTGATGGGACTGCATTGAATCTGTAGATTGCTTTTGGTAAGATTGCCATTTTTACTATGTTAATCCTAACTATCCATGAGCATGGGAGATCTTTTCATTTTCTAAAATCTTCAATTTTCTTCTTCAATGTCTTAAAGTTCTAATCATACAGGTCTTTCACTTGTTTAGTTAGTGTTACTTGAAAGTATTTTATATTATTTGCAGTTATTGTAAAAAGTGATGTTTCTCTGATTTCTTTCTCAGACCATTTATCATTTGTATATAGGAGGGCTACTGATTTTCTTGAGTTAATCTTGTGTCCTGCCACATTACTGAATGAGTTTATCAGCTGTAGGAGTTCCCTGGTAGAGTTTTTGGGGTCACTTATGTATACCATCATATCGTCTGCAAATAGTTAAAGTTTAACTTCGTCCTTTCCAATTTGTATCCCTTTAATCTCCTTTTGTTGTCTTATTGCTCTAGCTAGAACTTTAAGTACTATATTGAATAAATATGGGGAGAGTGGACA
>LZPO01008286.1:69927-82728 GCA_001675575.1 Neotoma lepida | reverse complement strand
CTGAAACCATCTGGTCCTGGGCTTTTTTTGGTTGGGAGACTTTTAATGACTGTTTCTATTTCCTTAGGGGTTATTGGTCTATGTAAATAGTTTATCTGGTCTTGATTTAACTTTGGTATGTGGTACCTATCCAGAAAATTGTCCATTTCCTTCAGATTTTCCAATTTTGTGGAGTACAGGTTTTCGAAGTATGACCTGATGATTTCTGGATTTCATCATTGTCTGCTGTTATATCTCCCTTTTCATTTCTGATTTTGTTAATTTGGATGCTCTCTCTACCTTTTGGTTAATTTGGAAAGGGGCTTGTCTATCTTCTTGATTTTCTCAAAGAACCAGCTCTTTGTTTCATTGATTATTTGTATTGTTCTCTTTGTTTCTATTATATTTCTATCATTATGTTTCTATTATATTTCATTGATTTCAGCCCTCAATTTTATTATTTCCTGTCGTTTCTTCCTCCTGTGTGAGTTTGCTTCTTTTTGTTCTAGAGCTTTCAGTTGTGCCATTAAGTCTCTAAAGTGAGATTTCTCCATCTTCTTTATGTAGGCATTTAGTGCTATGAATTTTCCTCTTAGCACTGTTTTCATTGTGTCCCATAAGTTTGGGTATGTTGTACTTTCATTTTCATTGAATTATAGGAAATCTTTGATTTCTTTCTTTATTTATTCCTTGACCCATTGGTGATTCATTTGGGTATTATTCAGTTTCCACGAGATTGTAGGCTTTCTGTAATTTTTGTTGTTGTTAAAATCTAACTTTACGCCATGGTGGTCTGATAAAATACAGGAATTTATTTCAGTTTTTCATATCTATTGAGATTTGGTTTGTGATTAAGCATGTGGTCAATTTTAGAGAAAGTACCATGGGGTACTGAGAAGAAGATAGA
Source organism: Neotoma lepida (assembly GCA_001675575.1). Classification (NCBI taxonomy): domain Eukaryota; kingdom Metazoa; phylum Chordata; class Mammalia; order Rodentia; family Cricetidae; genus Neotoma; species Neotoma lepida. The sequence continues at coordinate 81,842 of LZPO01008286.1, read as the reverse complement.
TTCTTTTGTGTTAGTGTGGAATGTTCTGCAGATATCTATTAAGTCCATTTGAGTCATGACTTCTGTTAGGTCCCTTATTTCTCTGTTAATATTCAATCTGGCAGATCTATCCAGTGGTGAGAGTGGGGTGTTGAAATCTCCCACTACTAATTTGTGGGGTTGGATGTGAGATTTAAGCTTTAGTAATGTTTCTTTTACAAATGTAGATGCCCTTGTATTTGGGGCATAAATGTTCAGAATTGAAACTTCATCTTGGTGGATTTTCCCTGTGATAAAGATGCAATGTCCTTCCTGATCTCTTTCAATTGATTTTAGTTTGAAGTCTATTTTATTAGATATTAGGATATCTACACCAGCTTGTTTCTTAGGTCCATTTGGTTGGTAAGTCTTTTCCCAGCCTTTTACTCTGTGGTGCCTGTCTTTGATGTTGAGGTGTGTTTCTTATATGCAGCGGAAGGATGGATCCTGTTTTCATATCCATTCTGTTAACCTGTGTCTATTTATAGGCAAATTGATATTAATGGATATTAATGACCAGTGATCGTTAATTCCTGCTATTTTTTGGTGGTAGTGTTGTACATTTCTTCTCTTTGGTATTTGTTGGTGTGGGATTATCTATTGCCTGTGTTTTCAGGGGTGTATCTAACTTCCTTAGGTTGGATTTTTCCTTCTAATGCTTTCTGTAGGGCTGGATTTGTGGATAGGTATTGTTTAAATCTTGTTTTATCATGAAATATTTTGTTTACTCCACCTATGGTGCTTGAGAATTTTGCTGGATATAAATGTCTGGGTTGACATCCATGGTCTCTTAGTGTCTGCATAACATCTGTCCAGGACTTTCTAGCTTTCATAGTCTCCATTGAGAAGTCAGATGTTATTCTGATGGGTCTGGTCTGTCTTTATATGTTACTTGGCCTTTTTCCTTTGCAGCTCTTAATATTTTTTCTTTATTCTGTATGTTTAGCAGTTTGATTATTATGTGGCCAGGGGATTTTTTTTTTTGATCCAGTCTATTTGATCCAGTTCTGTAAGCTTCTTGTATCCACGTAGGTATTTCCTTCTTTAGGTTGGGAAATTTTTCTCCTATGATTTTGTTGAATATATTTTCTGTGCCTTTGAGTTGGTATTCTTCTATCCCTATTATTCTTAGGTTTGGTCTTTTCATGGTGTCCTAAATTTTCTGGACGTTTTGTATTATGATTTTTTTGGTTTTAATATTTTCTTTGACTGATGAATCTATTTTCTCTATTGTGTCTTCGCCATCAGAGACTCTCTGTTCTATCTCTTGCACTCTGCTGTTTATGCTTGCATCTATAGTTCCTGTTCATTTACTTAGATTTTCCATTTCCAGCATTCCCTCTGATTGTCTTCTTTATTGTCTTGATTTCTGTTTTCAAATATTGATCTGTTTCCTTCATCTGTTTAATTGCTTTTTCTTGGCTTTTTTTATTTCTTCCAATTTTTTGTTTGTATTTTCTTTCATTCCTTTAAGGGAATTTTTCATTTCCTCTTTAAGGGAGTTTTTCATTTCCTCTTTAAGGGAATTTTTTAACTCCTCTTTAATGAAATTTTTCACTTTCTCTTTAAGGGACTCTATCATCTTCTTAACTTCATTTTTAAGGACTATTTCTTCTGTTTCTTCTGCGTTGGAATGTTCAGGTCTTGCTGATGTAGAATCACTAGGTTCTGATAGGGTCATATTTGTCTTTATGTTGTTGACTGTATTTTTGTACTGGCATCTACCCATTTCTTCCTCCACTTGGTGCAGGCAGTGTCTGTGTCTGCAGGGGGCCTCTCTTGGTCCAATTGATACTCTTGGTCTAATGGGAGCTCTTGGTCTAATTAGGGTTCTTGGTGCAATCAGTGCTGATGGAATCTCTTAGTCCCAATTATCACTGGCTGGCTCTGTCTCAGGGAGCAGTTGCAGTCTCAGAGGAGGATGGAGTTTGTGGGAGGTGGGGTTTCAGGGTTACAGGATTTGTTGGGGGATGGTGGTGGTCTGAGCTGTCTGCAGGAGACTTGCCTACTGGCCTGAAACTGGGACTNCAATGGGTCGTGGTGTGGGGGCACAGGGCTGTGGCCCTGGGCCCAGAGATGAGAGGCTGTGGTGTTTGGCTAGGGGGATAAAGACTCACCTCTTGGTCCCAATCAGCGCTGGCCGGCTCTGACTCAGGGAGCAGTTGCAGTCTCTGAGGAGGGTCCTGTTATATTTTTCTTAGGACTTGGTCGGTCATTATCTCAAAATTTTCTCAGGGAGTCCTGGGGATGTCTTCATCACAGATAGCAGGAAGCAGTATGGAGAAAACTATGCCCACATTCCCAAGAATTTGATGGGTTATGGATGTTTGTTATAATTTAGGGGAATAGAAGAATATAGGATAAAAACACAACTATATATCTCATAATTTTGCCTTAAAATGGATTTTGGCATAGTGATACAAAGTTAAAGTTAATTCTGTTACCTGTATATATGGTTCTATTCTTGTTTAAAGGATTTTTGTATATTGATACAAATTTAAGGTTTTGTTACAACATATTGTATATATGTTTTTACTCTTGTTTAAGGTATTGTATCTACGTAATTCATTTAAAATATAAGGTAAAGTTCTAATTTTTGAAAGCTATTATTATAAACTATTTAGGATAATCCANAAACATAGGCTAGTAATTTAGTCATCTATAACAATGAAACTTGTAGATATGTTAAGTATGCTTTTAGGATCATATAGAGATATATTTTAGATAGATGGTCCTCAAATACTTCAAAGATCTATAAAATATGGCATTTAAAATGTTTTGTTAACATAGCATTTTTCATGACAATGTGTCTACATCTGCTCCTAGCCACACCAATTTACTTCAGAGATGATGGACATTGAAGAAACTCCCTTGCTTTCAATGTGGTAAGGCTAGCCATTTGGACAAGAAACTACTCTTGTCTGGACTGCTTGGCAGTATGTTGTATAAATTGGACATGCAGGATCCATAGGAAAATGACCACTGAACTTTGCTTAAACAAGGTAGGATGGCCCTTCAGTTTCCTGCTTTACAGAAGAAACTGCCAGATATTCTGTAGCACACAGAGAAAAGTGATTGACAAACTTTGCCAATATAGGTGGACAGTTCTTCAGATTTCCTGCTTCACTAAAAAGTCTACCAGATACTATGGGCCTGTAGGCTGAAGATGGATGCCACAATGTTACAGAAGAACTTTAGGTAACTATCCAGGCAGCCAGATGTCTTTGTCATTTCTACAGTTTTGGAAGTTGCTTAAAATGTGCTTCCTGTTTACTCAGTTAATATTATATCCTTCTGGGGGTCTTTGATGGAGTTGAAGATTAGATAGTTATAATTATAGTTTTCCTTACTTATGATAAAAGAAATTAGATATGAAACTTTAGACTCACAAAAATAGGATACATGATAGAGTATTTTCTTTAATTTTGGCAAATACAGACTAAATATTGTAACTGATTCTTGCTTGATAACTGCTTCAATATATGTAATTTTACTGTGTTAACATTAAACCCTTCCTTTTTGATTAGACAGAAAAGGGGAAATGCTGTGGAAATTCTTTCTGTTGTGAATAAGTGTTGATCTCATTGGTTGATAAATAAAGCTGCCTTGACTTAGGAAAAGACCTGATGGAGCCAGGCAGGAAATCCAAGTAGAGATACAGGAGTAGAAGGGCAAAGTCTGAGAGATGCCAGCCAACCACCCAAGGATCAACATGCCAGCAGACCCCTAACACCACGGCCACATGGCAATACATAGATTAATAGAAATGTGTTAATTTAAGATGTAAGAGCTAGCTAGTAATAAGCCTGAGTCATAGCCTAAACCAACTGTAATTAATATTAAACCTCAGAATGCTTATTTGGGAACTCTTGGGNGGGAGAGAAACCTCTGAATCCTGGTGGGCANGGGACAAGGCAGGACAGAAAAGTCTCTGTTTACAGAACACCAACTAAATAAAACCAGAAAAGAAAATTCATGGCATATCATAATTAAAGCACTAAGTTACAGAACCAAGAAAGTGATTTGAGATATTTAAGAAATTCAAGTAACATATAAAGGAAATCCATCAAAAAATAGCCAATTTATTTATAGAGATTTTGAAATCCAAAAAAGTTTGGAACAATATATTCCAAGACCTAAAAGACTGTGATAGTGAACCTAGAGTTATATACTAAACAAAACTATGTGCAAATGATTGAAATTTCCACGACAAAAATATCATAAAAATCATATGAAAGAAATCAAACATAAGTAAATACAGGAAGTATTGTTTTGGGCTTGGTAGAGGAATGAGATAGCATAGAAACTGTGATAGGAGCCAAAATTATTTAGACACAAAATACCACCAAACTCAAATGACACCAAAAATCTACAACTTGATGACCCCAATTAACACATATATTTCAAAAGTAATTTTAAGTATCAATGGAATCAGTTCATTTGTCTGTCTGTCTCTCCTACTCCCCTTCCCATTCACTCTCCTCTCTTCTTTCAGTCTTGCTTTCCATGTTCTCATTTCTTCCATTCTCCTCTCCCTCCTTAAATGGTTATTTTTAAGCTTGTGGAAAATTTTATTAGAGCTTAAAAAAACACACCCAGAGAGAGCAAGTTGTACATCTTGGCAGCTTCCCAGAGGAGGAGAATGAATGTGGGTAGGAAAGGAATTCATGCTGTTTTAGGTAAGCCAGCATGGAGANCAGTTGCGTGGTGAATGTGGTGATTTGAGTGAGAATGTTCCCCATAGGTTCAGTCATTTGACCAGTTGGTCCAAAGTCAGTGGTGCTGTTTGGATGAGTTGAGGAGGTGTGATATTGATGGGGAAGGTATGTTACTCAGGGTTTGCAATTTCAAAGTCTTGTACAATATGCATTTTTCTGCTTGACATTCAAGATGTGGGCCACTGGATTCTACTCCTGTTGCCATGTCGGCCACTTCCCAACCATCATGGATACTTACATAAGCCCATAAAACACTCCTGCTTCTGTGAGATGCCTTGGTCATGGTGTTTCATCAAAGCAATAGAAAAGTAACTAANATAGTGCACAATCAGCCACTTGAGAGGGAGGGGAGTGTTGGGGGAGAGTGAGGAAGCCCAAAACACCAGAGGAAGCAATTGTTAGGCTCTGGTCACTATCTGAAAGAATCAAGAAGGAAGAAAAAGAGAAAGTTATGTCATTTTAAATAATGACTCAGAAAGGCTGATAAACCCAACAGAATCTCCTAGCAGACTGCAGGATGTGCTGCTATGGGATTCTGACCTATGAGTTTGTCATCAGAAGTTCCTTCAGGAAACTTTAATTCTGCTGGTCATCTCCCTGAAATCCTGTTCAAAAGAATGGAACCTAGATCCCAGCAAAACAGGAGCTTATGGTAGAACTTTTGGGTTTTTGTTTCTAAAACAGTATATTGTAATTTCTGTGGTCATTTTAAGCCTAAAATGAGATTGTAAAGATGGCCATTGTGAGGAGGAAGTGAGGCCTTGAGGGGGATATGGCAAGGTCATGAAAGCAGTTGGGCAGAGACTAAACCACATGGTGGTTGCTTTGTCCTTCCTTCAAAGTCTCTGTGTAGGCTTACTATGCAAAGGGGGAGTGTCAGGAAGGACATGGAGGTCATTTGCATTCTAGGGGAATGCTCAGCCTTTATGTCTGCTCTTGATTTTTCTGGTCCCTGGCAGTAGAGGGGTCCAACCACACTGACACCTTAAATGTTCTTACACTGTGCTTCTTGGGAAATTGTTGTAGTTACAACAGACTCTGAGCATGAGAAAAGAAAGCTATCTTATAAAGAACAAACATTTCTATGAACTTTGGTAAGTAACAGTGAGAATCTTGGACACACACTTGAAAGGGGAATTTTCTGACCTCACCTGTAAGCACATCACTTTTGACTTTTACATAGTCATCATTACAACAAAACAGTGAACTCTATACAATCCCTGTCTTTTCTCCTTGTTTCTCCAAGAGTTCTGGAGGAAGTGCTGGATCTATGATTTATCCCCTTGAGTAAAAAGCAGAAAATATTCAATGACTGTGATAGCTAATAACTTCAGATGTTCCTTCTCACAATCATAGGCCTTGATATCAAGACAGCAAAACAGTTTCTGTCCTGCTTCCTCATTTATTTGGGTCACTGTGTCCACCCATACTGTCCTCCAGTGCTATAACCTACACCACAGAAATAGATAGCTTCATCTTCAGGCTGGATGTTGGAGATGCTTAAGTAGCGATCAGGCCCAGAGCTGGAGCCAGAGAAGCGATCAGGGATCCCATCCCCCTTGCTATGGCTTCCAGTGTTGCTTAGATACATCACATACTTAGGAGCCTTGTCTGGCTGTTGCTGGTACCAACCAATGTTGTAGTTGCTGTGCTCACTACTCAAGGTGCAGGTGAGTTTGACTGAGGCTCCCAAGGAGGCAGAGGCTGAGGGTGACTGAGTCAGCACAGGTTGAGAGAAAGACCCTGAAAACAGAGAAACACATTATGTCCTGGGCTGAGAGAAAAAGGGAGAATATATCCGGCTGTCAGATGGTTTCCCTGAATTGGCATCAGGTTGCAGATGACTCTCCTGACCTGTACAATGAAGGAGGAAGAGGAGGAGAGGAGTCCAGGCCATGGTGCAGATACCACTGTGCTCTGCTGAGACAGACATGGTATAGGCCTCTCTTATCCTTCACCTTTTCAGAGCACTGTCAGGGCCCTTGATGCAAATTTTTCTTGCTCAAGCAAATCCCTTAGTTTTATGTGCCATCAAAGCCTGGGTGTCACTTCCTGCTTGAGGTTGCCCAAGGGTCCACAGTGGCCCCAGCTGCTGGGCCTGTTGAGGCCTGAGAAGTCACAAAGAGATAGATGTTTGTGTTGTCAGCTGAGTCTCCAGATTCCTCATTGTTACCTATAACCTCTACTGAGCAGGTTTAAGTCTATCAGGTCTCTGGCCACATGACTTCCCCCAGGTTGTGATCATCAAACTCTGGTCAATGTCAGAAGGACTTGACTCCTCTGGGCTTAGTATGTAGACTTGAATTTATCAGGAACTCTTTATCCAGGGGGCTTCTCCCATACAGACTGAGGACACAGATATTTCCTCCATGAGCCCCTTCCCAGATAGCACAAGAAGACACACTCGTCCATGCTTCCTCAGCAGATTGACCCATGGAGACATACTGGTTAATATTGGCACCTAGGAAGATAAATATTATATTGTACACTCTCTTAATACAGTAGAAATATAAAATTTTAGAAAATTACAAGGCAAAACAAAACAAAAATTACAAAAAGTGCACAAACTAGAATGGAAAAGAAAGCATGTTNTCAGTTAAGGATTCAAGAGGATCAGTGAAGAGTGACTGTGTGTGATGGCTTCCACGGAAACGCATGAAAACATGCCTACTACTTAGCTGATATAAAGTTCATATCTAACTGGCATGGCTTTAGGAGGATGGATTTTCAGAAATGAGGACAATCATAAATTTATGCAAGANTTAATGAATCAAAGTAGATGAAGTCATTGCTGAGATTGAGCTAGAGCTAGAGGGAAAACAGGTGGGGTTTGCTGGAGTATGCTTCAGCTTTTACATGTTTAAGGAAGCTGTGCTACATGGATTTTCCCTGTCAAACCCCTCTTCTCCAGGCTCAGGGAATATGCAGAAGAGGAGGTGGAAACATTGTAAGAGACAGATGTGCTGGGTTACTCCAAGGAAACAGAATCTTCACGACACAGCAGGACTGAATCACAGAGACTATGACAGCATGCATAAGACCAGCACAGGTTCAAACCAAATAAAAATCCTAGCTCTGAGAAAGAGAAGTGGACAAAAATTCAACCCTTAGCCATGAAGTTATTGTAATGGGTAACTTCTGGAAAAGGGGAAATTAGTTTTCTCCAATGGATTGCCACTAGCAATATCAACCACACTCTAGGTCAGGCCTCATGCTAGGGAGCAGTAAATAGGCTAACACAGAACAGATTCCATGATGTGTGTGTGTGTGTGTGTGTGTGTGTGTGTGTGTGTGCTTATTTGTATGCACTTTTTGTTTTGTTTTGTTATATTTTGTCTTAATGCTTTCCTTTTTTCATTTTGTCTGTGTAGGCCAGGCTGGCATAGACATCTGCAGAAGAAGAGCTCCAGGACAGCTGGAGCTACATAGTGAGATGCTGTCTTGAAAAAACTAAAACAAAACATTTTTTTAAAGTTTTTCTAGACTGGTTTTCTATATTTAGCCTTGGCTTTCCCAGAACTCTTTTGGTATGCCAGGCTATCCTCAAACTAACATATATCCACCTGCCTCTGCCTCCTGAGTCCTGGGATTAAAGTTATGTATTACCACTGTCAGGCCAAAAATTTTTAAATAATGTAATAAAACAATTTAGACAAAATGTTGACACAAACAATGAAAGAACAAGAAGGCAGAAGGAGAGGGAGAGAAAAGAAAGAGAAGGTGGGTTTCTATCGTCTTTGGTAGAATCCACGCCTTGAAAAGTGTATTGATGCTTCAGCATATAGGGGCAGTTGCTGCCAAGACTGACAATGTGAGTGTACTTTGAACAACCATGGTAGAAAGAAATGACTCACTGACTCATGCAAGATGACCTCAAAACACACACACACACTCACTCTCAAACATGCACATTCACACATGCGCACACATTAAATCATTAAATAAATATATAAAAAAGTAAATATTTNAAAAAAATTTTAATTCTTTCCTGTCTGTTGCTACTTTCTGTCTATCTGCAGTTTTTACCTCATTTTAGGCCCTTCTTATTATTGTTGACACTCATATACAAGTGTGAATTTCTTAGGAGGTAGATTTTTATAAAGGAAGGTTCCACTCTGGACCCACAGATGCAGGATCCATGTGCACCTTGAGTTTTAATAAGTATTGATCTAACACAGACTACAAACTGTTGTGGGTTGTGTTGCAAACTTTTCCTGATTCCTCTCTTTATTGTTTCCTACTGCCATGTACAGCAAAAGAACTTCCTAACACCCATTCTGTGCATTATGTGCCAGGATTAGTTTTCTGAAGGTTTCCCACTAAAAATGATAAGCATTCCCCTTGATTTCATGTAATTCACAAAATATTCAAAACTAAGTTTCTAATAACAAGGTAATACTTGCATGTTCACACATAAACAGCTGGAAACCTTTAAAGAAAAGGCTTCTCCTACAAGCTGCACTCTGTGTCTTTGCTTGCAGTAGTACTATATTTAAATATAAATACATGTTTATATTTTAAGACTGATAATTGCTTAACTCTAGAGTTTAGTTGCAGTTATGAAACTAGAAATATGAAGCAACATGTCAGTATCCTTGGGGATAAAATGAGTCAAGGTGAAAAAAAAAGGTGCAAATTCAGAAATAATTTACAAACAATTGCTTGGTTTGTTAGTTTCCTGGGATGACAGTAATGACATACAGCAAACTGTGTGGGCTATGTGTAGGCTAGCACAAATGAAACATGTTATCTCATCCTGATTTCTGGAGATTAGCAAAATGAACACACTGCACTAAACACCCTCTGGTGCCTCTCCCTTCCCTCCTCTGTTCCTATTATTTGGCAACAATCTTAGGTGACCATGGTCAACAGCTGCAAAGCCCTATATGCATATAAGACTTCACATGGCAATCCATCACTGCAACCTTCCTGTGTTCTCGCAGTCATCTTATGAAGGCAGAGGGGACTCACTGTGCTTCAGCATGAGCTTATCTGACTAAAGACATCTGCAAAGGCACTTACAATCTCATAATGAGATTGCATACAGTGGTATTCGGATTTATCACATCTCCATATCTTCTTTTGGGGGAAATATGTTAACCTAATGTCAGAGGAGAAATTATTTCATATATATATATATATATATGAATTTATATATAATATGAATATATAATATATTATATATAATTTATATATTATATATTATACATAATTTATATAATATATAATTTATATATATATAATTTCATAGCATTTAAAAACTATAAAATAAATTTGCATTGTCTTCAAATGAAAGATAATATACCAATAGTNAGAAAATATGAATGGACAGTTACTTCACTTTAATCTAAGTTATAAGAAGAACATCACTGAGAAATCACTGAGAATGCTTTTCTCCAGAGACCTGTTGACTCTAGTCTTACAAACAAATACATCTAAGGGAAGAATAAAATATTTAAATTCTGGTATTATTCTTTATTCTCTATCAAAATAGTTGACAACTATCTCTACTTTTTTTACTCTAACTAGAACACAAATGAAGGCAGACACTCCCTTTCACCTCCTTGCCTCTGGATATTAGACATTGGGATGGCAACAATGCCTGGTCATGGGACTCCACTATCACAGGGCAGGGCTTACATCCAGGCTTAAACAAATGCATGTTTATGTCTTGCTTCTCCATGTGTGCTTCACTGTGCTGAGCACCACTGTGGTGTAGCATGCAGTAGCCTTCAGCATTGTCCTCAGGCTTGTAACCCTAGAGCCCCAGGGCAAGATTAAGGTAAAAAGTGACAGGAGACTGGGGGTGTCTGTTAATTGTTGGGTGAATCAGAGCTTAGAGGCTTAGCCAGGCAGCTTCTGGAACCAGTGTGGAAAGAGGGGATCAGTAACTGCTGAAGTGTCCTTCCCCAGCATCACCTCAGCTTGGGGAGGAGAGCCTGAAAAGAAATAGCTNTTAGGAATGAGGCTAGAAATGAGAGGGACCATTCCAAAGGCAGAACTCTAGTCTCCATGACACCTGACAGAGATGGAAGAAAGATGGGAAATGTGACAGGTATCCAGGTCATACTGTAGATTTCCTGAGATCCCCAGAATCCACAGATCCTGCTGGTCCCTGGGGTTCTCCGGGTATTGAGGAAATGGTGATTTGATGCAGTATGAGTCTTTTATTATCACCATCACCACTAAATTACATCTCTTCAGCCTAGGGGACAATGCTAGTGCCAGAGAGGCTGGGGCTCATTTAAGAAAACACCTACTGAGATGTAACCTCTAATTCTGGTCCAGGAGATTAACTGTGAGTCAGGAGTCAACTTCAAGTCTTTCAATTTCTGAGAAGTACGCAATGCCCCCTGCTGGATTGTGAATACTTTACAAATATCTTCAGGAACAAGTTTCCATTTCCCAATTATATATTCCTTAGTTCCTCTTCAAAGTTAGTATTAACTTTATTTTGTTAAACATTAAAATACTATCATTTTAATTTTCATTGTTTGTATGTCTTCTGTGCTGTTTTTGATCCATAGTTATTTTCCCTCTGATTCAAAAAAACCTGCAATTGTTCTTCAACAAGATTGTATGCTTTTTGAGTAAAAATATCTTTACAGTATTACTAGAGATCTTGATCCAGCTCCACATTGGTGTGTGTGTGCAGTTTATTTTACTCATTCACACTGTACCTTTTCTGATGTATAAGAAAAGTGATGTATTTTGAGTGTTGTGACACAGACTTCTCTAGAGCTCATCAGATGTGAAGTAATACTTGCTTTTTGGTTCATTCATTTTTTTCCCCAGTGCTGTTTGTTTTGTCCTTTTGGGAAATCTAAGACACAGCTTGCTTTGGGGGTATTCAATTTCAGATTTTATATTCATTGAAATCATATTAGACATTAGTAACTTATGGGAATATTTTTGTCACAAAGAAAAGCTCTAGACATGGCTCACATTTAATTAATTAATGTTATTTAAGGGCAGAGTATTAAGCTTTGACAGCCTGAGAGTCATTGCTATTCCAATTGATCGCATGCTATGCTTTATATAATGATAGAAGGAAAAATAAAGAAAGAATTATTAGCCTGGAGGTTGGACCAGTAATACAGAACCTGACTATCATGTGTTAGTTTCAATGTTTAAGACCCAGAGGTGAAAAACAAAAGTACTTTTGAAGTACTGAAAAAA
>LZPO01008286.1:45362-62647 GCA_001675575.1 Neotoma lepida | reverse complement strand
GGCTTCACCCAGACAGGGGGGTCCTTGGCTAAGCNTTCCCAGACTGAGATGTAAGGCACTTGGTCTGGGTGCCCATGCAGCTCTTGGCTACAGACTCGAGCCTTCACCTGTAAGATAATATCAATGTTAAAAGTTCCATCCTTTGGCCAGCCAACCTCAAAAGCTGGCCACTTCGAGGAGCAGAGAGTGATCCATCTCTTCTTCTTGACCTCCAGGGAAGCATTGTGTGCCCGAGTGCGGACATCTCTCCAATTACCTAGAGTCAAACTTAAGGGGGTAGTTATTTGTTGCCCCATGTGGAGGGAGAAAGAGATGTAGAGACAAACTCCGAAAAACACAAGAGTGACAATGACAGACACAATCCACGTGGTGGTCAATCGGCGACAAACTGAAAATGCAGATTCAGACTGGAGCGGCTGAGAACAGCTTTGCTCCCTGGGAAGGAGCGACACCACGTCCTTCTCCTTCCTCCAGACAACCCCAGAGTAGGACTCCAGGGTCGGGGGCCAGCGGGACCTGGGGCACGTCTGCCCCCCACAGACCTGGTCCACTCTACTCAGATATGGATCCTGCGCAGGCATAAAAGAGGCACGTCTACCCCCAGCACGTCTGCCTCCTACAGATGCCGAATCGACCGGACAGTAGACAGATACACAAAACACAGATCGAGCCCGTTCTTACCTCCAACCGGTCCCCAAAGTTGGGGTTCAGGGGCACACCCAAAATCCCGGACAAGCCCCCAAATGATAGACCCCAAAATCCAGGGTACTACCTTCTCGGGAAGAGGGACCCCAAAATCCCAGACTCCAGTCCAGTTGATGCAATCTGCAAGAGGTTTTATTTCAAGGCAAAAAGACAATCGGTTGTATAATTGGGCTCCCTTGACCCCACAGAGCAAGAGAAGCCCCGAACTGAAATCACACACAGTTTTTAAAGAAAAAATCACAGAATTACTAGGGTTGGGACATTCCAGAGTCAAATGATCATTATCTCCTGGATGTTTTGTGACATCCTGCGACNTCCTGTGGTCAGGCAATTGAGGTTCTCTTATTATCACCTGAATGTTTAGTGACATCCTGCGACATCCTGTGGTCAAGTAATTGAGGTTCCTTTCAAAGAACTTTGGGGGATGTTTACATAAGGTCTTAGTGGCTTTCCCTGGAACTCCTGTAATTACCCTAACTACATTTAAGCAGTTATCTCTTTTCCAGGAACCTTCCTTTGAAGTGGAGCAGTGGCTGGGCAGCGTATCTTAACAGAAATCTTGACCGCGATTAAACATTAGTTTAGCAATTCTGCTCTGGCCTTTAGCTTTCCATTCCCAAGGGAGGGGGTTTCAGGCCTAAGGAAAGTTGGGGTCTGGGGGTTTCAGGCCTAAGGCAAGTTGGGGTCTAACAAACCTTCTCTCCAGCCAACAAAAATACTTTAAAATTATGCTACTCTCCAAAAATAATATTACATAAAGTATTTTGAACCCATAAACTGTGCTATATCAACAAATCTATTATATTGTGTAAATATACTGTATCAGGATAGTGACAAATCTTCCCTTCATTCTGAAGCATATTTTTGTAAAGTCTAGACTACCTTAATTGATAAGTTAATCACTTTAGTTATATCTTTTATTTAACTACATTTTTTTCTGAAATAGTTTATGTAAGAAAGTTATGGAAACCAGCCTTTATTAAACCAACGAAGAGTACAGTGAGTCCTCTATCTGTGTGACCAAGAATAGGCTCCTGACTGGGAAAGAGTAAGGAGACTAAGGGATTTAAAGACAAAGGCTGCAGTCACATCACACCTGTTGCAGGCCAGAAGGTCTTTACAATGTAACCTTTGATCTTGTAAAACACCACACAAGGACATTCCTGTAGAGTAAATAAACTTTTTTACATATCAGGACCCTTTCTTAATAGGGATTGGGGCCACTTTTGATGTTGTGAAATATTCTATCAAAGAAAGTAAGTTGCCATTTGTTTACAGGCAAATGTATCTCCCAAGTTGAAGAGGTGCAGTGAGAGGACAATTTTAATTTTTAAAGCTATTTCAGTCCAGTAAAAATAAAGATATATCAATGTAACTGTATTTGTAACATACATTTTAATTGGTAGTATCTCTATGAAATTATCATTCCTAGAAAAGGAAACATTCTAATATGTAGATCTGGAAATTTAAAGACTATTTGGAAGGAGAAAGACCGATTAAGTCTTATCTTAAACCCTCTCCACTCTTCATATGCTATCTCTGAAAAGTATAAAGATTGCAATTCATTCCATTCCTGTGACACCTTCATGAGGAAGAGTCATGACCTGCTTCCACTTGAATTCTCCCTTTAGTTCACATTCACTCCTTGTCATTGAAACAACTACAGTGGAGGAAGCTGCACCCAACCAGGAAATAAATACCTTCAGTCTCTGCAGTCAACCACAGTGGGTGACAGCCTCTTTGAATGCTTTAGAAATGTCCCTGCTCTAAGGAGAATGTGTTCAGTATCCCTGATCAGTGCACTCCATCAGCCTCAGAGAAACAAGGCAAAATGTTCCAGGCCTGAAGACAGTGTCCTGTGGGGGCTCAAATGAGCATCCAAAGTCATGAAGAGGATTAGGCAGATCACATATGATCTCTGACCAATTTTCCCATCACTTCTAAAACTAGAGGGTTCTTCATGAGACTGGCCATAATCCACAGGCCCTATACAAAAGACTGTTTTTTCTCCCCAAACACACACATAATATACATTGCTGGAGGCCAAAACATGTATTGGCTATAACTAAGCTNTATTAGCCCAGGTAATCCTCAGTTCCTGTTTTCCTGAGTATTTTTTAAATTGCCTTAAGCAAAAACAGCTTGGTACTTCCTTATGTTTTTGTCAGTCAGGGACACCTGCTATCTTGACCTTCCAGAGAATATCTTGCAATCAGGTTACCTAGCAACCTAATTGCCCTGACCCATGCCCTTAAGCACAAGCTCCCGCTATATAATCAATTGGTGAAAGAATAAACTTTACAGCTTGCTCAGAATCCTGTCTTGCTGTCATTCTTCATGTCTCTTGTCCCTTTCATTCACCGTTCCCCCTTCTAGGGTCTCCGTTGAAGACCCCGCTGGCAGGGGCAATACATAGCAATGGATTCATATTCCCAGAGCCATGGACTGAGACATCCTGCCATGCCTTCCCCATAATGATGGACTCTGAAACTTCAAGTCAAAATAACATTTCTTACCAAAAGTAGTTTCTTCCAGGAAGTTTGTTTGCAAAATATGAAACTACAACTTTGAGATGCAGAAGAGAATTGGATATCCCAGAGCCTCACCCAATTGCTGTTGGGTTCCTGAGTCTCCTTGTCCCTGCTATCAACTGAAACTCACACACTTTGAGTCCAATCGAAGAGAGGGAAGAGAGATTTCATGAGCTAGGGCACCATGATCATGATGGGGAAATCTACAGAGAAAACTGAACCAAGCTAGTGGGAACGCATGAACTTTAGACCAACAACTGTAGGGACTGCCTGGGACTCGACTAGNCCCTCTGCATAAGTGAGACAGTTGTGTAGCTTGGTCTGTTTAAGCAGCCCCTGATAGCGGGATCAGGATCTATCCCTGGTGCATGAGCTGGCTTTCTGGAGCCCATTACCTGTGGTGGGACACCTTGAACAGCCTTGATGCAGAAGGAAGAGCTTGGACCTGCCTCAACTGAATGTACTAGGCTTTGCTGATTCCCCATGGGAGGCCTTATCTTTTTAGAGTAGGTGATGGAAGTGGGTAGAAGGAAGGGTTGGGGGAGCAGGAAGAGGGATGAGAGGGGGATCTGTGGTTGGTATGTAAAATGAATAAAAAATGTCTTAATAAAGAAAAAAAAAGAAACTCACACACAAGGATCAGCACACTAGGAAGTCATCTCTTGCTTGTTCAGCCTGCTGCAGTTGTTAGAAGGAAGTTAACATGCAAGCCCCACCTCCCCAAGGAGCAAACTTCCTGGCATTCTGGGAATTGTAGTTCTTGGAAAATTACAACAAAGCCTCATGGGAACTATGATGAAGTATTGTTGTCCAGATAAGCCTGGCTAACATGTTTCTGGAGGCCACACAGATGGAAAGATTCCAGATAGTTGTCCTGACCAAATTCCATGTTGGACAGTATTTAAAATTTTGATAAAAGTTTGCTTAAAATCGGCTAAAATGGTGGAACTAGTTTTTCTGGTGAATTTCAAGATTAACAGCAGTGACAGAGAGCTGCTTCTCCTAAAACTAAGGGTNCAAGAGCTGCTCCCCAAAGACCTGGCTAGAGCTAGCAGGTGCTAGAGTGACAGCACCATTGCCTTCATAATAACTTTGAGAACCTTACTTCCTTTTTGATTTCACGGAGTTACTGAGCACTGTTGGTGGTATAGCTCACACCTTGAAGTTCTGCTTGAATTTTTTAGTAAATCCATCTGGACCTAGGCATTTTTAGTTGGAAGATTTTAATGACTGCTTCAATCTCATTATTAGTTATGAATCTTCTTAAATTGTTTATTTCATCTTGATTTAATTTTGGTATGTCATCTGCATCTAGAAGTGTATCCATTTCTTTTAGATTTTCCAGTCTAGTGTAATAGAGATTTAAAGACATTGAAATTTCCTGCAGTTTGGCATTGAGAGATGCCTCAGCATTTGAGAGCACTTGGTGCTCTCACAAAAAGACTCATTTTAGGCTCCCAGAATTCTCATGGCTGCTGCTGGTCACATGTTCCTCTAGTTCCAGAGGATTTGAAACCTTCTTCTATCCTCCACAAACACCAGGCACACATATACTTTTTTTTACATATGCAGAAAACAGTATCTAGTTTAATTTTATGTGCATGATAATTTTAAGTTAAAAAGAATTTTTCTGATTGCCAGGTGGTGGTGGCGGCTCATACCTTTAATTCCAGCTCTTGAGAGGCAGAGGCAGACAGATTTCAGTGAGTTTGGGGCCAGCCTGGTCTAAAAAAATGAGTTTCGGGATGACCTGATCTGTTCAGAGAAACCCTGTCTCAAAAAAGAATAATAATAATAAAGTTTTTCTGAATTTTATTGCTGTATGTGTTGTAATATCCCCATTGATATCTAAAGGAACATTGGGTCTTCTCTCTCTTTATTTTGATTAATTTGACTAAGATTATTTTCTGTTTTGTTTATTTTTGAAAAAATCAACTCTTTATTTCATTGGTTGTTTGTACTGAGTCTTTTTCTCATTCATTTCATCCCTGATTTTCATTCTCTTTTCCCATTGACTGATTGGGGTTTGGTTTGTTCCTAGTTTTCTGAGTTCCTCAGATACATAATTTAGTTATTTGAGATATAATTTGATGTAAGCTGTTAGATTTCTGAGTTAGCTTAAAGGGACAGGAAGCAGAAAGGAGATGAGAGCCCGGCCTTCAGCAGGGTTGAATGATCCATGACCCAATAGTCTCCCTGTCAGAGGTAACTTGAACTGCTTTCAGGAGTTTGGGGACTCTTATNTCTCTACAGTGCTTCCAGAAGACATAATGGGCTATGTACAAGGAGCAGCAGTGAAAGTGTCCCAGAGGAGGCTCCATCAGAGGGACCACAAGAGACTCTAACTTATGGCAAAGATCCAAAACATAAGTAAGGATGTAATAACTGTACAACCTGGAGGGGATAATTAAGACACAAAGTGAAGGAGGAAAAAAATTTACTTCAAGATCAACATTAGGTAGTATAAGTTTAAATATAAAGTTAACACACGGTTAAACACAATACTATAACTGTCTGGATAATTTATGAGAGTTTTGCAGAGAGATAATGTAACTGTTTCTCATCTGTTTCTCACCTCAGACTCTTGAATAAGCATTCAGCACCTGAATTTGGAAAAAAAACAAAAAATAAAAAGAAATCAGTTAAAATCATCATTTAATTAACATTTTAAAAGAAAAATAGAATCCCAGTGAGGAATTTTTATAGGATTGTCCTGCAAAGTGTCCAAAGACACTGTTTGGATACTCTAAATAACTTTCATTTCTTTGAGTCACTTTCTGTTAGCATGAATACACCATTGTAATCTTAGGATTTTATAAACCTTAATCGTCAAACTTAGGTTTCTCTCTATTTTTAAACAAGAACAGAATCTGAGTTATGTATATTGCCTGCTGTACCAAATTAAGACTGCTTGTACATAGACATTTAATCATTAATCACTGTCTTTACAAGGCTTTTTTTTTTTGAAACATGGTTTTCCTGTGTATCCCTGGTTGTACTGGAAGCATCTCTGTGGACCAGGCTGGCCTCAAACTGAGAAATTCACCTACCTCTGCTTCCACATGCTGGGATAACAGGCGTGTTCCACCACCACCCTTTTTGTTACAAGTTGTAAGCTAATGTTGGTAGTTTACAGCATTTTAAACCACATCCCCCATGGTCTCAAAGATCCTGAGATAAAAGAATATTTGCATTTCAGTAGGAGCTTCCAAGATACCAGTGACCTAAATGGGGACATGTTCTGTGAACAGGAACCAAGAAATGAGTGGTGCATTAAGTGAGCCAGACATCAATAATTACATTTAGCCATTTTCATTTTTATTGACAAATTTACNTTCATTAAAACAGTTTAAGTACCATGAGATAAACTTGAGTACTCTTTTTCAAAATGTTTTGTCTCTTAGCTGTTCCCAAGTGTACAATGCCTTTATCCTGGGATGATTCTCCTTCTTCCTGTCACAGAGTCAGGACAGGGGCTTTGAAGGAAACTTTTAGAAAAACATGCCTGGGTCTGAAATGGGCAAGCCACGTCTCATCTCCAGAGACAGCTTTCCAATGAAGCTAAACAGCAGGACACAATTTTCCTATATTATCCATTTGCAAAAGATATTTGGATCACTGAAAGACTGAACCCAGTGATTTACACATGTATAAGAACTTTGTATGGGTGTGAAGCTTGGAGGAGTTAATTTGAAAAATTTAGTATCTTTTTTCTCTTATAAAGACATCAAGTTGAGCCTAGCATATTGGTGCATGCTTTTAAACTTAGCACTTGGGAGGCAGAGGCAGGTGGATCTCTGTGAGTTTGAGGTCAGACTTACTTACTTAGTAACTCAGGACAGCCATGGCTAAATAGTGAAACCCTGTCTCAGAAAAAAAAAGAAAGAAAAGGAGAGAAAGGAGAGGAGAGGAAAGGAGAGGAGAGGAGAGGAGAGGAGAGGAGAGGAGAGGAGAAAAAGGAAAGGAAAGGAAAGGAAAGGAAAGGAAAGGAAAGGAAAGGAAAGGAAAGGAAAGGGAAGGGAAGGGAAGGGAAGGGAAGGGAAGGGAAGGGAAGGGAAGGGAAGGGAAGGGAAGGGAAAGGAAAGAATAAAGCTGCAAGTGATATAACTACTGTAACTTAGAGGCCATCAAACAGAAAACTATGAAATTACAAAAGAAGAGTGTCCAGGCTACCAGCTGGAGCAGAAAGAAAAGCAGACCACACATGGAAGAATTACTGTATCTCATCCAGGGAAAGCAGGCTTTGAGATACAGTCAAAAAGCAGGCATTAGGACCCTATGTGGTTTCTATCCCCAGTTCCGCTGTGCAGCAGGCTATCCTAAGTATGATCTCATCTTGATTTTCTGGCTCACTTCCTACAGGCCAGTAGATTGTTTGAGAAGGGGGATGAAAATTACTTAATTTTGTTCTCTAGGCATTGTTGTAAGCAGGAGCTGAGTAGCTTGATGAGAAAGGTTAACATGAGCTTGGAGTTATATGTGGGGAGGGACATGAAATCCATTCTATCTTATGAAGTTATCTATATCAGTTTAGAAATTAAAATCATAAGTTCTCAATTTGGCTCAGCAGTGACCATTGTCCAATATATATTGAGGGCAGATTCGAACTTAGACCTGAAAAAGTGT
This sequence comes from Neotoma lepida, assembly GCA_001675575.1. Taxonomy (NCBI): domain Eukaryota; kingdom Metazoa; phylum Chordata; class Mammalia; order Rodentia; family Cricetidae; genus Neotoma; species Neotoma lepida. The sequence goes on along the minus strand of LZPO01008286.1, from coordinate 54,785 downwards.
GGTGGTCTGTGGTCTTCCAAATTGAGGTCTTTTAGATTAACCCACAGAGCCATGCTTGGGGTATGTGATTTGGAACAGACAATTCGGAAACTATGACAGATGTAGAACAAAGGTTAAAGAGGGGTCATATCCAGCCACCTGGAGGCATTAGACTTGGGTTTCTGATTGACCAAACAGGTATGGAAGGTAGAGGGGTGCTTCATACCAGAGATGCAGAAATGGCTCAACATACTTTAATCCGTAAATCTAATCCACCACGTAATTAAAATGAAAGACAAAAACCACATGATCATCTCATTAGATAAAGAAATGATCTTTGACACAATTCATCATTTATTCATGATAAAAGTCCTGGAGACATTAGGAATACAATAGACATACCTCAATATAATAAAGACAGTGAACAGCAAGTCCATAGCTAACATCAGCTGAAATGGTAAGAAACTGAAGAATTTTCACTAAATTAAGGGAAAACATCAGATTTCAACTCTATCCATACCTCCTTAAAATAGAAATTGAAGACTTATCTTAAGCACTAAGACAACTGAAGGAGATCAAGTGGATACAAACAGGAAGGAGAGAATGCAAAGTAACCCTATTTACAAATTATATGATTTTATACATAAAAGACCTAAAAGTTCTACTAGGCATCTTGTACAACTAATAAATGCTTCCAGGAAAGTAGCAGGACACAAAAGCAAATAATAAAATTCAATACCCTTCCAATGTACAAATGATACATTGAGAAAAAATCAGGGAAACAAGATCTTTCACAATAGTCTCATCCATATTTATTGCTGGTCTATCATAATAGACAAACTGGGAACAGCCTAGATGTCCAGCAATCAATGAACTGATAAAGAAAATGTTTTAAATTTACACAATGGAATATTACTTAGCTTTTAAAAAATGAAATCATGAATTTTACAGATAAAATGATGGATCTAGAAGAAAATCATTCTCAGTGATGTCACACAGATACAGAAATACAAACATGGTATGTATTCACTTAAAAAGCATGTTGGCTGCTAAGTCCATTAAGTGTGCAGCAATCTATACAACCATGGCAGATAGGTATACAGTAGAGAACTGGGTGGCCAGAAGTGTTGGGTGTTCTGTGTTGCATGGGCCTTTTTTCTCTCCATCCTTTTTCTTTTTTTCAATTTATTTTTTATTAAAAGATTTTCCACTCATTTTATATACCAGCCACAGATTCCTCCTCTCCTCCCTCCTCCCATCCCCCCAGGCTTCTCCCTCAACCCACCCCCCATTCCCACCTCCTCCAAGACAAGGTCTCCCACAGAGTGTCCCCGGGGCCTGGCACACTCAGTTGAGGCAGGTCCAAGACCCTCCTCTCTGTGTCAAGGCTGTGCCAGGTGTCCCACCATAGGCATTGGGCTCCAAAAAGCCAGCCCCTGCACCAGGGAAGGATCCTGATCCCACCGCCTGGGAGCCCCCAAATATTTCAAGCTAAACAACTGTCTCAAGCTTCCAGAGGGCCCAGTCCAGCACCATGGGGGCTCCACAGCTATTGGTCCACAGTTCATGCATTTCCACCAGCCTGGCTGGCTGTCTCTGTACATTTTCCCGTCATGATCTCGATGAACCTTGTTCATAGAATCTCTCCTCTTTCTCATCAGTTGGACTCCTAGAGCTCTGCCTGGCACCCAGCTGTGGAACTCTGTATCTGCTTCCAACTGTCTCTGGATGAGGGCTCATAGGGACTCCTCAGCTATGGGCGCACAGTTCATGTGTCTCCACTAGTTTGACTGGCCATCTCGGTACACCTTCCCATCATGACCTCGTTGTCCCTTGTTAATAGAAGGCCCTCTCTCTCCCATTGACTGGACATCTGGAGCTCGTCCTGGTGACCGGCTGTGGGTCTCCATATTGGCCTCCATCAGTCTCTGGATGAGGGCTGTATGATGACAGTTACGGTGTTCATCTATGTGATCACTGGAGTAGGCCAGTTCAGGTACCCTCTAGATTATTTCCAGTAGTCTAAGGTTGGGTCATCCTTGTAGATTCCTGGAAAATTCCCTAGCACTCTGTTTCTCACTATTCCCATGCTTTCTCCATTTATCATGTTATTTCCTTCCTTGCTGTCCCACTCTGTTCCTGTTCCAGCTAGAACCTCCCGTCCCCCTACACTCTCATCCTCCATCCCTGGGCCCAACATTTGTTGCATGGGCCTTTTAAAGAGTTAGAGTCACCACAGAATGTAATTTTAGGCTCTCTGGTGCAAGGAAGAACAGTTTCTGTGAACTGAACCTCTAACCTCAGTTCACAAACATATTTATTGATTGTACACAAAGGTTGTGTTTAGAGTACAACAAGTTCCTCATACCAAAGCCCCTTTGATCTATTCTAGATGTTCTGTGAAGGAAATTTCACCCACAACTTTAGTCCTTACTGTGTACTGTTTGCAGCACCCAGTAATTCAAGACCTCCAAGTGCACCTGGATAGTCCTCTGACCAAAGTCATGCAACAGATGGAAAACTCTTTCAGAAAAGCAACTCTATAAATCATACAAATCAATCACTGTTATCTACTATGATTTCTTCAAGGTCTAGGTACCTTCAACAACCATTAATACATTCAACTGTTACCCTAGATACAGTGAGAAGCAACTGTTACATTCTAATGTTTACCCTAGATACAGTGACTGCTAAATAGAAGGCTCTCTTGAGAAAGGGGAATATATACCTATGAATGGACCAAGGGAAGTGATTGAAAATGGGAAGGTTAAATGTAGAGGGGATGAGAAGGAGGGATATAGGAGGTAATGGGGGAGAGACAGCTAACAATGAGGGCCATAAGAGAGGTCATAGAGAAACCCATTATAGTAAAAGCTCCTTAAAGTATTTATAATGTATATGGAATCATCCAATAATTGAGAGAAAAAAAGCCTGACTAGATATCTCTGGTCACCAAATGAAACCTCCATTGTCAGGGGTAAGTTAGAAATAATTGAGTTGCTGGTCAAAGACACAGAAGCAAACCCTAAACAACTAAGGCTATTGCCAAGATTATCTGTTGCTCTCCCCAAACTGATGTAAAGTCCTATTGCTGAAGACAACACTACAAAACTAGCTGAACATGGAGAAATCAAGCTAGTGCCTACCTAGAGGTACACTACATGCTACCAAAAGAGAAAAGTTAAACACTAACACAGCTATGATGAATCACTAATCCTGTGATCTATGTAAATGGTAACATGCTTACATCATACACTGCTGCAATAGTGGTAAAATGATGTGGGAGTAATCAGTCACTATCTGATCAGTTTTAAGGCCTATTCCATGAGATGAAACCCATGCCCAACACTGGTCAGTGACCCAGAACCTAAGACTAGGTAGGCCATGNGACTTGGGGAAACCAAAAGCCATTGTTCTGCCTAAGGAATGTATCAATAAAATTACTCCTAATGATATTCTGCTATACACAAAAAAAAGTATATTGGTCAACCATCATCATCAGAATAACTTCTTTTTGCCGTAGATGGGAAATAATTCAGAAACCCATAACTAGACCAAGTGCAAAGAATGAAGGAGACATTGGAACACTAAGTTCTAAATGAGATATGTTCTTCTAACACTTCAGAGAACTATGTGGATTGGGAGGCAGAAAGAATGTAATATCTAGAGGGGATGAATAACACTCAGAAAAGAGATTCTTCCAGCCACAACAGTGTTGATTCACGTAAGAATTCAGAGACTGTGTTAGCATGCACTAGACCTGAATAGGTTCAAGCCAGATCCAGATGGGGTCACAATACAGACAGTGGGAGGTAGACAGAAGTTCCCACTCTTAATCAAGAAGTTATCTCTAATTGACCACTGCTTGCAAAGAAAAAATTACTTTCATCCAATGGAGACTTACTGGGTATACAAACTGCACCTAAAGGCAGGACCCATACCCTGTAGTACATGACAAACACAAAATGAGCTCAATGGTGTTTTGGGAGATGTTCTTTATCTCATATTGATCTCTTTTGGAAGTTTTACATTACTGGTCTTTTGCTTGTATTGTGGTTTTCGATATTGATTTTTATTATTTATTTATTTATTTATTTATTTATTTATTCATTTATTTATTTATTTATTAGTGTGTATGTGTGTGTGTCTCTGTGTAGATGTGTCTCTTATGTTTTCTTTTTATTCATTACTTGTCTTTTATTTGGATGCTTTTTTCCTAGAAAGAGAGCAGAGGAAGGCATGGGGTTAGATGGGTGGGAAGGTGGGGAGGCTCTGGGAGGAGGTGAGGGAGGGGAAACCATGATCTGAATATATTGCATAAAATGCATTTATTTTCAGTATAAAGAAAGATGCATATTAATTCCTTCTATTTTGCTGCTTTTGTGGTACTTTCTTAGATCGCTTCACATTGAGCATCCTGTATTGTTTCTTTAGCTCCTCTGATAGTTGAGTACATTTATCCTTACCTTCAAACAAAAGTATTCCTTCCAGTATAATTTGTACTACTTGCTTAGTGATTATGAATTCATATGATTTGTCTTTATTATTGAAACCTATGTCTCCTTCAATTTTAATAGATAACNTTCCTCATCATAATGGTTAAATTGACAGTTGTGATCTTTCAGAACTTAAGTCTTTCCAGGTTCTTTTGGATTTAAACATTTCTGTGGAATAATCAGCTATCATTCTGATGGTCATGTCTTTATAAGTGACTTGACCTTTCTCTCTTTCTCTCTTGCATCTTTCAACATCCTTTTCTATGTTCTAAAAATGTTTTAAATACAGTATATTGCAAGGTTACTTTTGTGGTTATGTCAGTTTAGTGCACAGGAGACTTCTTGTACCTTGATGGGTACCTCAGTCTCTATCATTGGCATTTTTTCTTCAGTTATTGCTGTTGAAAATATTTTTATGTTTTTGGTACAGTATTCTTCTTCCTCTATGCCTATCAACCTAAAGTTAGATCTTTGTTTCTATGTTGTCCCATAGATCTACATTCTATAATAATAATAATAATAATAATAATAATAATAATAATAATATCTTTTGCTGAGTGACCTCATTCCTCTATCTTTTCTTGCACTCCTGACAGTCTCTTTCTTACATAATCCATTTTATTCATGAGGCTTTCCTGGTAGTTTTTATTAGTTTATTGAGTTTTTATTTTCAAAATCACTTCATTTTGATTTTTTTTACATGAATGGTATCTTTTTATTGAATCCTAGTTTCATATCCTGCATTAACTTCATTGTTTCATTAAACAATTTTTGTTCACCTGAAGTATATCAATGTCTGCTCTGAGTTGTCTGCATATAGTTAAAATCATATGTTTAATCAAAATTTTAAAAATCAAAGTTTTAAAACTTTGTCTTTGTGAAGGGAATTGCATATCTGCAGTGGTTTCCTGGTTGAGTATTTCTTCATTTCTTTGTCCTTGTAATCTTTCTTCTTTCATTGAAGGCAAGGTTCCTTGGTGGTGCAGTGGGTTTAAGTAATGAAGGGAGCATCTTTCACTTGGTATAGGAGCCCTTGACAGCTTGGCTACTTGAGCAAAATCATCTGACACTCTACGCAGTCTTTAGTTGCAGGAAACCAGGGTTGTAGTACTGGAAAATGTTTCCTGGGTTGTGGAAGAAGGCCTGGTGTCTTAATTACTGTTCTATTGCTGTGAAGTAACACCATGACCAAGGAAACTCATAGAACAAAGCATTTCTTTGGGAGCTTGCTTATGGTTTCAGATGCTTATTTCTTATCCTCATGGCAGGGAATGTGATGATGTTCAGGCAGGCATGGAACTGGAGATGTAGCTGAGAGTTTTATCCTGATCNGAAGGCAGGATTCAGAGAAAGATACACTGGTCCTGGAATCGATTTTGAAACCTGAAAGCCCATCCCCAGTAGCACACATCCTCCAACAGGGCCAGATCTACTCCAAGAAAGCCACACCTCCTAATCCTACTCAAACAGTTCATCAGCTAGAGACTAAGCATACAAATATATTACACTATGGGGTCCAATATCATTCAAGCCACCACACCTGGTGAATGAGTTCCCAGTTGCATGTATGGACCTAAGCCAGAAGAGGCAGGCTCCTGGAACATAATTCCTGGGCACTGTGGGCAGACCTGATGTAGGAACTCTGAGTTTTTGTACCTGAAGCCAAGATTCCCAGATATCCCCTGTGCTAGTAGTCAATTTATTCAGGGAATTGCCTGTAGCATAGGCAGAAGAAAGCCATGGAACTTAGTATCTTTCTGTTAGTAAAGGATACTGTGTGGGCCTGACTAGGATGTATTCTCCTGTGTCCAACCATTGCAATGTATTTGGGCTGCTTACATAGAACAACTCCCCATTCAGAGAGATCTGGCACATGCTTCTTTCTCCAAGGTTGAGCCTAATGAGATTTCCTGACCCTCCCTTCTATACATCCTCTCCAACCTGGCATATATAGCCANGATTCCACTTCTAGTGTTCCTGCATAGTCTGGCCAACTCTGCCTCATCAGCCTACTTCTAGGATTCCAACATGACCTGCATTCATTGGCACAATCCCACTGGTTCCTCCCATGCTGTATCCAATATCTCCACTCAGACAGATCTCCCACATCTATTTCCAGGGTCTGGACCAGCTGTTCTGAACCTGTGGAATGTGACCCCCCACAGGTCACATTGCATATCAGATATCTTGCATATCAGTTATTTACATTTCAATTCATGACAGTAGCAAAATTACAGTTATGAACTAGCATTGATATCATTTTATGGTTAGGGGTTACCACAAATGATGAACTATATTAAAAATTCTCATCATTAGGACATTTGTGAACTACTGGTCAAGACAGTGTGTCTACATGACCTCCCTACACACAAACTCCCCAATACTCCAGATCTAGCCTGTATCCCATATCCAGAGTTCCTATACAGCATGACCATCCATGCATGTACTGCACTCAATCTCTAGGCAACTTAAAGATACAACCTGTCTATCCTTTAACTTAAACAGTCTTCATATGCTACATCTCCAACCTCTCCAATTAAACATATCTACCCAACACTAGAGACTTCTACCAGAAGNCACATTCTGTACACCAGTACAGCTGTTTATGGTCACCTAACTTTATTCCCCAAAGATATGTCTTGCCACTAGCCTCAACCTGCCCACATATCTTCTTTTCTACCCAACCTGCTCGGTCCATATCAAATGTACAACTAATAAATGATTCCACATATCTGACTCTAATTGCAATATATGTATATATATATAAAATTTCAACATATATATGTATATATGAAAGTTCAAGCATGTATGTTCTTTCCGACACTTGCTAGTTTATAGGAATATTTCCTAGGGAGAATTAACTAGACGAACTCAAGGACACCAAAATTAAAAGAACTATTATAAATTTCATCAAGGTTCATGTGGCTAAGAATCTGAAACTAGACAGGTCATGGACCTAGGGGAAAACCAAATACAATTTTTCTGCTAAAAGAATGTATTAATATAGAGAGTCCTGATGACATGCTGCTATACCTACATATTGATGCCTTGCTCAACCATCATCAGAGAATGAAAGAGACCCACAACTGGAAAATGTGCAGAGACTGAGAAACCTTGGAACACTCAGTCCTAAANTGAATTGTCTCCTTCAAACCTCTCCCCATGGGACTGAGGGAACTGTGAAAGAGGAGATAGAAACATTCTAAGAGCCAGTGACAATGAAAGAAACCAGGGAAAGATATGCTAATCTTTCAGAAACAACAAGACTGATGCACATATGAACTCACAGACACTGTGGTAGCTTGCACAAAGACTGCATATTCAAGACAAATGGGATCTCAGTACTGAGAGAACTAGACAGGAACTTTTTCATCCTCTGCTCAGAAGATATCTCAAAAACACAACTGTTCACAAAGGAAAAATTAAATTTCTCCAGTGGAATGTCACTGGGTATTCAAATCACACTTAAAGGCATGACCCATGCTCAGAAGTAGATAGCTAACACAAAAGATCTCAATTGTGTTTTGGAAGATATTTTTTGTCATAATGCTTTATTTGAATCCTTTTTAAACTTACTAATATCTTGCTTATATTATGGTTACAAATTTTATGTTTCATGGTGTGTGTGTGTGTGTGTGTGTGTGTGTGTGTGTGTGTGTGTGTGTGTGTGTGTGATTCTCCTGTTTTTTATTTTTATTTTTTCAGTTTGTTTTGTTTATTCTTATTTGACTACATATTTTCTAAAAAGAGAGAAAGAACATCTGAAGTTGAATAGGTGGAGAGGTGGGAAAGATCTTGGAAGAGATGAAAGAAAGGAAACCATGATCAAAATATATTGTGAACGAAATTTATTTTCATTAAAAAGTAAATTACTTAAAAATTTAAAAAACCGGAAACCCCACCTCGCACAAACTCCACTCTCCTGGGAGACAGAGCCGGCCAGTGCTGATTGGGACCAAGAGGTGAGTATCCCCTTGGCCAAACACCCCAGCCTCTCAGCTCTGGGTCCAGGGCCACAGCCCTGTGCCCCTGCACCATCACCCATTGCAGTCTCAATTTCAGGCCAGTAAGCAGGTCTCCTGCAGACAGCTTAGACAAACACCATCCCCCCACCAAACCCTGTAATCCTGAAACCCCCTCTCCCGCAAATGCCACTCTCCTGGAAGACAGAGCAGGCCAGTGCTGATTGGGACCAAGAGGTGAGTATCCCCTTAGGCGATCATCCCAGCCTCTCTGCTCTGGGTCCAGAGCCACAGCCCTGTGCCCCTGCACCATCACCCATTGCAGTCCCAGTTTCAGGCCAGTAGGCAGGTCTCCTGCAGACAGCTTAGACCAACACCATCCCGCCACCCAATCCTGTAACCATGAAACCCCACCTCTGGCAAATTCCATCCTCCTGGGAGACAGAGCCCTGCAGTGCTGATTGGGACCAAGAGATTCCATCAGCCCTAATTAGACCAAGAGTATCAATAGGACCAAGAGAGGCCTCCTGCAGATACAGACACTGCCTGCACCAAGTGGAGGAAGAAATGGGTAGACACCACTACAAAAATACAGTCAACAACATAAAGACAAATATGACCCCATCAGGACATGGTGATTCTACATCAGCAAGACCTGAACATCCCAATGCAGAAGAAACAGAAGAAATTGCCCTTAAAAATGAAGTTAAGAAGATGATAGAGTTCCTTAAAGAGGAAATGAAAAATTTCATTAAAGAGGAGATAAAAAATTCACTTACAGAGGAAATGAAAAACTCTCTTAAAGAGGAAATGAAAAATTCACTTAAAGAAGAAATGCAAAATTCCCTTATACAAAAAATCAAAAATTTCCTTAAAGAGGAAATGAAAAATTCCCTTATAGAGGAAATCAAAAATTCCCTTAAAGGAATGGAGGAAAATACAAACAAAAAATTGGAAGAAATCAAAGAAAGCCAAGAAAAAGCAAT
>LZPO01008286.1:24207-40050 GCA_001675575.1 Neotoma lepida | reverse complement strand
GGTTTAGCTTGAACTCTTTAGGGGACTCCCAGGTGGTGGGATCGGGATCCATCCCTAGTGCATGAGCTGGTGCAGCCTAGGCACTGGGAGAAGGGTCTTGGACCCGCCTCAAGTGAAAGTACCAGGCTCTGGAGACTCTGCATGGAAGACCTTGTATGGGAGGAAGTGAGATTCGGGGTGGGTGGGTTGAGGGACAAGGCTAGGGGGTGGGAGGAGGGAGGAGGGAGGAGAGAGGGTTCTGTGGTTGGTATGTAAAATAAGAAAATCTTTAAAAACAAAAATTAGAAAACCAAAAAATACCACAGGGAACCCATACAACACCACTATCACCAAGACAATAAACCAAATTAACACACATATTTCAANAATGAATTTAAATATCAATGTTCTCAATTCTCCAAATAAAAGACAGAGACTGAATGAATCAAGAAACAAAGTCCTACACATCTTAGTTGTAAAAATAGACATTGCTTTAGAGTAAAAGGTTGAACAAAGAACTCCAGTCTAATTAGATCAGGAAGCAAGCAGGCGTTGGTATCCTCATATCTGACAAAATAGGATTAAAATTAAAATTAATCAAAAGACATGAAGATAGACACTTCATTGTAGTAAAGAAAGCTGTTAACCCAGAAGACATTACTATCCTAAACATACGCATCAGAATCTCTAGAGCCAAATTTCATGTAAAATCTACTTCTGAAATTTAAGAAACAGATTCATTTCAATCCANTAATACTAGGTAATTTCAATTCCCCACTTTTTACAATACACAATCCATCTTAACAATAACAAACAAACAAACAAAAATCAGAATCATTGCAATGAACAGACATCATAGACAGAATGAACTTAACAGAATCTACAGACTATTCTACCTAAACACCAAATTATATATATATTGCACTCAGCATCACATGGAAGCTCTTCTAAAATATATGACATTATGTAGGACATAAAATAAATCTTTACAAATTCAAAAGGATTGAAATTACTTTTTGTATCCTATGGGCTGCAATATAATAAAATTTAAAATTGACAGCAATCCCAACTCTAGTAAATNTACATTCATGGAGATTAAATAACTCATTGCTCAACAATGGGTCAATATAGAAATCACAAAATAAATTTAAAATTACCTGGAACTAAGTGAAAATGAAAACACAACAGCACAAATCTCTGGGACACATGGAATGTGGTCTTATGAGGGAAATTTACAGCCCTAAGTGCCTACTTTGAAAACTGAGAAAGAGTACAAATACATGACTTAATGGCAGTACCAAAAAAATTGGAGAAACAAGAACAAAACAAATTCAAACATGTTGATGGCAAGAAATAATAGAAATAGAGCAGAAGTCAACAAAAAGGAAAACAACACAAAGAATCAACTTATCCTAGAGCTGGTTCTTTGAGTAGACAAATTACATTGGCAAAAGAAAGAAAGGACCAATAATAACAAAATCATATATGAACAGGGGAACATTACCACAAACATGAAAGAAAATTAGAATATTAAGAGGGAATACTTTAAAAACCAATATTCCATCAAATTTTGAAACCTAAGATCAATTAATGAATTTCTAGACTCTNCTAAACCACAAAAATTAAACTAAAAAGAAGAATCTAAACTGATAAAAAAGTGAGATAATTCAAACAGTAATAAAAAAGCCTTCCATCTTTAAAATAAATAAATGAAAATTTAACTATAATCCTAAATTGGTTTATTACATGTTACTGGACACTTCTAAAGTCTTCCCTTATTGATTGTGTGTGTATGTGTGTGTGTGTGTGTGTGTGTGTGTATTTACTTTTCAATTCCTTGTTTTCTTGGTGTAGATCATCTACTTTACCTTTGAGTCTTGATATGTTAGCTTCAGCTTGATCCATTCTACTTGTAAGGCTTTACTGTGAGTTTTCTAGCTCAGTTATTAGGGTTATCAATTTCATCCCCTTTCAGATTGGGTCCTCTTCAATATTTCTATTTCCTTACTGAATTCCATTCGCAAGTCCAGATTTGTCTTTGTCATTTCCATCACCCTCATGTTTGTGTTTTCTTTGGCATCACTCAGGCATTTATTGTCCTTAAGCACTTTCTCCTTAATTTTACTGAGCTGTATCTTTGTGTCTTCTTTAAATTCCTAAAATATTTTGATGAAGTTTATGATTGTTCTTTTAAACTCCCTGTCCTTGGGTTCATTTGGTTAATTCTCAATGTAAACATTTCTACAAAACTGGGAAGTTTTAGAGAGCAGATACTGGCTAAATCTTCCATATTGTTGGTACCACTGAGATGATATCTGGGCATGTGGATTTTGTTTGTTAGTTCTAAGTCTCATATGGACAGAGCAGATTGTGGCTAAGGAGAGTCTGTATGGGCAGATTGAACCTAGAGGTTTGAAATGACTTATGTGAAATGAAGTCATGTGCACAGAGGAGTCTTGAGTGGTGTATAAGATTTTCCTCATGGTCAAAGCCTGGCCTCTGGACCTAAAGCAAGCTTAGTAGCAATGTAAGATGTAGCATGGGAGGGGCTTGTAGGTTGTTGGTTAGGTAGGGAGGGTCCTGGAAGAGGTCTAGAAATAGGTTGTTGTACAGCGGGGAAGACCAAACTAGGTTGGAGCACTGGATGTGGGACCTAGACTAAATCTGGTGGGCTTTTAAAAGAGTGCATGGATGAAAGGTATCAGAGAGACTCACCTGGCTAGATCCTGAGAAGGATGTGGAAGATCTGGCTGTATGGAGCGGCTGGATGGGGTAAAAAGGAACCCTTATTCCTGGAGAAAACTAATTTTCCATCTCACAGCAGTCCTTAACTTCTTGTAGTTCTTTGTCTAGATGTGAGACCTCATTTGATTTCCCCTTCCATGGTAGCATGTCAACTGGTGTGATTGTTCACATCTTGTTTAAAGAGTCATATTGTTCTAATTTCATGTGTGTATCCTTGTTGTCATATCTAGAATATACAATCTTGCAGCAAACTTTGTGGTCCTCTGGCTCTTATGATATTTCCATCATCTCTGTAATGACATCTCTTCCAAAATATTCCCTGAGATCTAGATGCATGGATTATATCATACATGTATTATTTCAGTGTGTCCACCCCAAATTGTTCTTTACCTTTTGACTATCCTTAGCTTTATGTTATAGTGTCTGCTGCAAAAACAAAATGTTTCTTTAATAAAGGTACAATATTACATTTATTTGTGAGTGCCTTGGTTAGTTATTTTTTTCAACTTGAGACAAACTAGAGTTATTTGGGGTGAGGAAATCTTAACTGAAAAAGATGCTTCCATCAAATTGATTTGTAGGCAAGTCTACAGGGCATTTTCTTGATTAATTATTCATGTAAAAGGATCCAATCTGCTTTAGGTGGTGTTGCAACTAGGCAGGTGGTGCTGAGTTGTTTAAAAAGACAAGCTGCACAAGCCATGGAGTGCAATCTAGTAACCATTGTTCCTTCATGGTCTCTGCATCAGCTCTTGCTTTCCCTGACTTCCCTTCCTGAAGGACGATAAGCTGTAAGATGACATAAACCCTTTCCTCCTCCAGTTGCTTCTGATCATTTGTTTATCACACTACTAGAAAGCAAACTCAATGAGTGAATATAAGCGTGACTATTTAGAATGCAGTTATAAATTTTACTGATATTGGGAGTGGCAGTGTATGTACTCATGTAAGATCTATGACCTCACTGACCATGAGTGGTTTTCTAGATTTACAGTACCAGTCATGATTTATCTCTTGTTGAGAATGCATTAAATCCAAATAGATATATAATAGTTACTGACAAGATGAGTTACTATTACACCTATAGGTGCCATGTGGACCATTGTTGTGGTTTATGGTATCACAACTAGGTAAAACTATTGAATGCTTTCCTTCTTTGTCAGCTTGCATCTCATGTTATGGTACGATGAAAGCTAGTCCTAGGAAAGAGGATTTCAGGTAAGATTCAGTACAAGTCCTTCTTCTATTCCTGTGTCCCAAGAACAAGATGTCTTCAGCATTAGGGATTTCTCTTTAATTACAGAGTAAATGACAGGTGACAACAATAGCCTATACTTTTAGGCATTTCTTGGACTCCACCTAACCAACAACTCAAAAGGAGATTCCTCATTTATGATACTGGGGATTTTGGTAGAATGTTTATGGATCTTGGGGGAGAGAATTATTACCCCAAGTGATATAACATCATCTGAATTATATACATATGTACACAAATACTTACATGTGTTATATATAACTTTAAGTAAATGTCAACTGATATAATGCCTATGGGATTTTAAATAATACTCTTGTTATTTGATCCCATCCCTCTTTCCATCCATACAAACCTGCATTTTCCCTCTATAATTAAAGCCCTGCCCCCTTTTATTCATTTCCACAGTCATATTTCTTTTATCTTACTGTTCCTTTCTCTAGTGTCCCTCCTCCTATTATGGTCCCCCGTTGCTTTCATGGTTTTCAAGGTTACTCCATGTTACAAACTTACATGTAAATATTTGAAGGTGAAAACAGCCCATGAAATAGGACATGCAGCATTTGGCTTTCTCAGCTTGAGGTACTCACTAAGTATCCTTTTACTGGTAAAATGTTAAGATTGTCTGTTATTCTCATAGTTTTTCCATGTCATTTTCAGCACTGTCATCCTGTTTCCCTACTTTGCCTTGAGACCCAAGACCAGTCCTCTCTTACAGGGGAAACTTGTTATAGGACTAAATTTCTGAAGACATAGACTCTAGCAGAAAGAGAGAAGGCCTNGATAAAGGCTGTGTTTATAAATAACCAGACAAACATGTAAATCAAGAGCCAAAAGCTGTCCTCAATGAGCTGCCCCATTGGGAACACTGTAAACAATTCTGGGGGAAAGGGAGTTATTTTGGACAAAAAACAACAACAAAAAACTCAACCTACAAAATAGCTACAGATGCACAAATTACAATTGTGGGATGACTCATTCTAACAGGCTTGAGGTCCAGCTGGCCCAAACCAGTAAAATACCTTCTGAGAGCCAACCTGGGTCTGCCTAAGGGCCTTAGCAACAGCAGCTGAGACATGATCTGGAGATGACCTGGACCAATGAGAGGCAACCATGTCACACCAGCAGATGCATATTCATCAGACCTTCCCCTGGGGCAGGGTGGAGGGTATATAAGGCTTGCCTCTCCCTGAGTAAACTGATGTTGTTTTGACATTCTTTCAGAGTCTGTGTGGTTTGACTCTGCACCTACTTGGTCCCCTCCCCCAAAGGGAACAACAGCACTGGACCCTGCCACATCTGGTGCCAAAACCGCAGACATCTGATGCTGGAACAGGGACTGTTTGTCTCCCTTTCCTCATGCATGGTGCTGATTGAGCAGCCCCCTTGAGTGGTATATTTCGATGAGTAGGCCCCTCTACATTGTGTGCTTTCAGTCCTTTTGGCAGGTAATGGCTGGCACCCCCACTTTTCTTCTTGTTGTGAGTCTGTCTGTACAGTAAGGTGGCACATACTTTTGTTCAGGCTCACATGGCATTTCCATATAAGAGCTGGTTCCTCAGGAAATGGAACCAAGGTCTGACTATTTTTAGTTGTTTGTGTGTGTGTGTGTGTGTGTGTGTGTGTGTGTGTGTGTGCATGCATGTGCTTGTGGGTTGTGATACCTGGAGAGATAGCTCAGCAGTTAAGAGTGCTTGCTGCTCCTCCAGAGAACATGTGGGAACCTGGTCTTTGAATGAGAGCTCTGTTCCTGGACAGAAAAAGGGAAGTGGCCNTGTGTGTGTGTGCATGCATGTGCTTGTGGGTTGTGATACCTGGAGAGATAGCTCAGCAGTTAAGAGTGCTTGCTGCTCCTTGAGAAAACATGTGGGAACCTGATCTTTGGATGATAGTTCTGTTCCTGGCCAGAAAAAAGGAAGTGACCCCAGGAGTAGCCCTCCAATTGTGTTTTATGNCCATTTTGTTGGCTCTAATTGCTGGCCTAAAGTCTTCCTCTACTGAGGAGGTCATTAAGACCAACAATAAGCACTGCCAGGAACAATGTAACACCAACTTATCTATCACCTTCATTCTGTTCATGACTGATATTTCCTCCACCTCTGCTGACAAGGAGACAGATGAAAATAGGTGTAAAGTAAAGGAAAGGGATGGAAAGAGAAAGGAAATGATTGCAGCAGCATCCAAGCCTATACTGGCAGCCCCTCTCTCTGTTCCCCCTATGCTTCGAGCAGCTACCCCCCTACTGCAGTATCCTTGAAATGATTTGCCTGGATGTCTGCCTGCCCAGCCAGCTGCTCTGCATACCTCCCAGCCTATTNCACCTATGGTGCCGCATATACCCATGATGGCATTTCCAGTTAGTGTGGGCCCCTATGTGGCCAACCAGCCAAGGATACCTACCCCTTTTGCAGACCCATCTTTGGTCCGTAAGGCTGCTAATGAATCAGGTCCTGACTCACTGTATTTTGAGCAAGTCCTAAGGCAATGTGCAATGCATTTACAGACTTATTATGACTGGCACCATTTGATGAAAGCTGTGTTGGGGCCTGCAGTCTTCCTTAACTGACAAGCTGCCTATGATGATCAGGCTGAGGCTCAGGCTCATTTTAATATACAGTACAACATTGCTTTTTCTCTTGAGATGTTCATGGGCCAAGGACCATATGTTAACCCTACCACACAAGCCCAAATTGGACAACAAGCTTATTTCCAACAGGTCTCAGAATTGGCCTTCATGGCACTTAAGTCTTGCATTCCTCGTGATCCATCTGCATACTTTCACAACCTCATCCAGCAGCCAGAGGAGTTATTTACTGACTTCCTCACATGGATTAATGAAGCAGTGGAGTGAAAGTTGGATCCTGGCCCTACTCGGGGGATGTTGATTAAACAATTAACATGAGAAGGGCTTAATGTACCCACCAGCAATGCAGTAGCTGCCATCTGCAATGAGGATATTCATAGATGGGTAATAGGTACTAGAAATCTTGATCCCAACAGAGGCCCANTCCTGCCCTCACAGCCTCCCTTAGTACCCTCCTTGCTGATAAACAGAATAGGGAAGATACTCAAGCCACCCCCACTGATAGAACATGCTGGAGATGTGGCAGACCTGGTCATCTTAGGAGGAACTGTGCCTGGGCTAAGCTTNAGACTAGATGCNCAAAATGTAATAAAGGGTTCCATTGGGCCAAAGACTGCCACTCCAAACTGGAGGAGGCCAAGGTTTCTTTAAACTCCAAGTGGGGCACTCCTCAGCCCTGCAAGTAANAGGAGGCTCTGCAAACCCAAAGATCTTTTGGATGCTTCCCATCTGCCCTTANTCTCCTNTGATGANCATCTTCCTCAGTGGACAACCTGTTAAAGGATTGGTGGATACTGGTGTGGACNCNACCATATTAACTGAGNCAGAAGCACTCTATTTCACACAGTGGAAATTTAAACCTGGCCNTNCAATTAACAGAGTTGGGGGTCAACAAGATTCCAAGATAACCACCCACCCAGTCCATTGGAAGGACCTTGATGGCAATCGAGGAGCCATTCACCNTATCATCTCTACTGTGCCTANAAACTTGTGGGGCAGGGATATCTTGGAGGATATGGAAGCTGTCCNTAGGTCNTTCTTTGATGATACTGTTGTCCATGAAAATATGAGCNTTACTGGCCAAGACCTGAAGTGGCACTCCNAATTCTAAGGGTCATTGTCTCCCCTCAAAGTCCAGTACTACTAAAACACCAGANNCTAGTCCAGTCAATTAGTTTTCTAACCAAGATGTATGGGTGGGACAGTNGCCTATTATTGAGCCTAAATTATCAATATTAAAACAGCTGATGGAGAAACAGTTACATNCTGAACATANAGAAAAGTCCACCAGCAGGCATAACACTCCAATATTTGTTATTCCAAAAAAGTCAGGAAAGCATCATCTATTACAAGACCTTCATGTAGTCAATGACCACATGGAAAANNTGAGCTCAGTGCAGCCAGGCCTCCNACACNCCAGCACAANTCCTCCTTCCCATTATATCACAATATTAGATATCAAGGACTGNTNTTTCTAGATTCCCNTNGCACAGCAAGATAGNAGTCACTTTGCCTTTACAGCCTNGGAGCCAAACATGNACAAGCCAGCAAAAAGATATCAATGGATAGTTCTCCCACAGGNAATNAAAAACAGTCCCTCGATANGTCAATTTTATGTTGCTCAGCCTNTAGTTAATGTTCCTAAGGATATTATGCTAGTACATTATATGGATGGTTTGCTATTAGCACACCCTGATTCAGCTTATTTACAACAAATTTTTAAATCCATGATACAAGACTTGGCTTCCTTAAAGTTAATTATGGCACCAGATAAGATCCAAATAGTACCTCCCTTTTCATTCTTGGGCTTTGTTTTTGCTAAGGATGTTTACCCCTTGTCCTTCAAATTAGATATAAAAGGCAAATACTCCCTTTCAGAACTACAACATATACATATATACACAATGGAATACTACTCAGCAGTAAAAAAGATAATAAGACAATGGAATACTACTCAGCAGTAAAAAAATAATAAGACAAAAAAAGGAGATCAAAGGGATAGAAATTGGAAAGGAAGACATCAAACTTTCACTATTTGCAGACAATATGATAGTGTACATAAGTGACCCCAAAAATTCTGCCAGGGAACTCCTACAGCTGATAAACTCCTCCAGTGACATGGCAAGATACAAGATTAACTAAAAAAAATTAGTAGCCCTCATATATACAAATGATAAATGGACTCAGAAAGAAATCAGAGAAATATCACCCTTTACAATAGCCGCAAATAATATAAAATACCTTGGGGTAACTCTAACTAAGAAAGTGAATAACCTGTATGATAAGAACTTTAAGTCTCTGAAGAAAGAAATTGAAGAAGTTATCAGAAAATGGAAAGATCTCCAATGCTCATGGATAGGTAGGACTAACATAGTAAAAATGGTAATCTTACCAGATACTTCCTGAGAGCCAACCTGGGTCTGCCTAAGGGCCTTAGCAACAGCAGCTGAGACATGATCTAGAGGTGACCTGGACCAATGAGAGGCAACCATGTCACACCAGCAGATGCATATTCATCAGACCTTCCCCTGGGGCAGGGTGGAGGGTATATAAGGCTAGCCACTTCCTGAATAAACTGAGCTTGTTGTTTTGATTCTCTTAGAGTCTGTGTGGTTTGACTCTGCACCTACATGGTCCCCTCCCCTAAAGGGAACAACAGGACAGGACCCTGCCATAAACAATGACGAAAAAACAAATAACATGGCAGCCAAACTAGCATGTTACCTCAAATCCCATAGTAACAGCTTCTTTTTAAAAATTTAATGCTTTTGGTTGGTCTATAAGGGAGTAGATTTCCTTATGTCCATTTAATGTTTTTACTTTTTGAAAATGTCATACCTGTATGAAAATATATCTTGTCTTTCAACATCCCCCTAGCCACCTCCCAGAATATATTCTCTCAACATCATTTCCTTTCTTTTTCACACATACAAACTTTTCATTAGTGGACTGTGCCTGTTTGCCCTTTCCTCCTCAGTCACCCAGTGCCTTCCAAGCTTAAATTTTTCCGCTCCAGTATTTCTCCTCTCTACTTTCATTTTATCTATATTCTTCCAGCTCTCTCCCTTATGACATTCTCCTTCCCCAAACAATGATCCTTTCTAGTATGTTGGTTTCTACATCATTCCTAATTGAACATATATAGCTGAAGATTCAAAGCAAGATTCTGCACATGAGCCAGATGGTGGTGGTGCACTCTTTTATTCCCAGCACTCAGGAGGCAGAGGCAGGCGGATCTCTGTGAGTTCGAGGCCAGCCTGGTCTACAGAGTGAGATCCAGGACAGGCATCAAAACTACACAGAGAAACCCTGTCTTGAAAACTCAAAAAAAAAAAGTTTCTACACATGAGCAACAACATGTGTTGACTTTCTTTCTGTGCCTAAGTTGTCACATTCAGTGTATTGTTCCACTTTGATTTTTTTCATCTTCAAATTTCCTAATTTCCTTTCCTTTAGAGCAGAACTAAAAACCTTTAGTACAGCAAATGCAACTGTCAATCTAATGAAGAGGCAACCCATAGAATGAGAGAAAATATTTGCCTGCTGTACATCTGACAGAGGATTAACATCTAGAATAAACAATGAACTCAAAAACTAAATGTCGAGAAAACAAACTACCCAACTTAAAAAGCTAGTGCAGAACTGAACAGAGGGTTGTTTAAAGAAGAAATAAAATGGCTAATAAACATCTAGAGAAGTAGTCAAAATTATTAGCCATCAGCAAAATGCAGATTATAGCTAATTTAAATTTCCATGTATCTCCAGCCAGAATGGCCAACATCAAGAACGCAAATGACAGCAAATGCTGGTGTGGATGTGATGAGAAGGCTGCTCTTCTACACTGTTTGTGGGAGTGTAAACTAGGGAAGTCACTTTGTGAAGTAGTCTGGACTTTTCAACAGAAAAAATTTCTAGAGAACAACTATTATATTACCTAGCTATACTACCACTGGCTGTGGTGGTTTGAATAGGAATGGCTCCCATAGGCTCATATATTTGAATACTTGGTCATTAGGCTATAGTGCTATTAGGAGGTGTAGCCTTGATTGAGTAGGTGTGGCCTTGTTGGAGGAAGTATGTCACTGGGTTGAGCTTTCAGGTTTCAAATGCCCAACCCAGGCCCATTCTCTTTCTCCTTTCTACTGCCTACAGAATTGGTTGTAAAACTCTCAGCTCTTCCAGCTGCTTGTCTGCCTGTGTACTGCCATGCTTCCCCATGCTGATAATATACTAAACTTCTGAAAGTGTAAGCAAGCCATAATTAAAAATGATGTTTATGATAATTTCTGTGGTAATGGTGTCTCTTCACAGCAATAGAAAATTGACTAACACTGAGAATATTCTAAAAGACTCTGTATCCTACCACAGAAACACTTGTTATTTCATGTTTATTAGACTTCCTTTTACAATATTTAGGAAACAGATTCAGCTAGATATCTATCAACTGATTAAAGAATATGAAGATATAGCTCATTTATATCATGAGGTTTGGTCTACAGAGAACAATAGGGAGTAGTGGACAAAGTCCTTTAGAGTGTAAACAAAGAAACAATGCAGGTCAATGTTAGATGTCCTAATACCAGTCTCAATTTCATTACCTAGATCTGAAACTTTTTCAGCCAGAATCTGCAATTCTATAACAATATTATTGTACCATGTAAAAGTAAGATCATTACAAGTACAGCAGTTGCCATGTAGATGATGTATTATTGGACAGAGCCATGCCCATGGTTTTTTCACTGATGCTCTCAAACTAAGATGGCAGAGTACAGACTTTGTAACTTAAACTGTATCAGTGGTAAACACTGAAAGAGTCCTAGATGCACTTTTATACAGATGATAAATTCTGAGTCTTGATAATCTCTGCCACATATGACTACTAAATCATAGATATTACACCTTACAAATAACATAAACTATTGATATCTTTATAACTTTGGTGGAATGTGGCTGAGCTTGTCTTTTTAAATATATTTTTCAGATTATAACATAATTAAAATATTTTCCAGTTTCTGTCCATTCATTTATTACATTATATATTCCTAAGTACATATATAGCCTGATCAGTCTATATAATGTTACTGATATATCTTTTGCTGAACTTAATGATGAATTAGTATGCACATCACCCCTCAAATGTGAAATGTATTCAGGAAGGTAGAAATGCATTCCTAAGTGACCAGGCAGGGGACAATGACATTGACCCTTCACTTGTGTGGAATCCTTTAGAGCAGAATGTATGCTGACAAGTGGATAGTATGAACCATCAGTATAGGGACTCAGCTCTTTTCTGTTCCTCTCACAGAGCAGCTGGTTTCTGCTTCTTCTAAGCATCTGGTCTGGTCTCAGAGTCTTCTTTGTAGTTTGACTTGTCTGAGAGTGACTCTCAGCAGCCTTTGTTGCTTACCCTGGGAGGGAGGAGCCTAGTAAACCTGATCAGGTTCAGGGAGTTCTTGGAACTATTTTGAGTTGTTCACTTTCTGCTTAAAGAGCTTCCCTGCAGGATTAATTGTTTCCATCTGGGAGGAAACTGCTACACAATGGTCACTCAACCTGCTGAGTGGAAAATCAAGCCCAGTGGAGTCTCTAATAATAAATGAAGTGCTGACAGGAGAATAAACCTTGGACTAAGGTCAAATCTGCCCCCCAAATGAATCTCAGTATAAATCACATAATTCACATCAGAGTCACTCACCTTTTGAAAAATAGCTTCAGATGAATTTCTGGGTCTTAATAAACAGGATACAAGGCACCAGATGACCATGCATCTAGAAATATTTTATGACATCATGAAGGCCAAGTACTATCCATTATAAAGTGGACACTATACTTCTAGGATGAAGCAGAAGAGCTGGAGCTTAGTAGCTTCAATGCTCTAAGGCAGTTCAAACCTGTGTCTCCATCCTCTTGCACCATCATCTCTCTTTTTGTTCTCACATATATCCTATGGGTAGAAACATTGACCTGCTTCCAAGTCCCTACATCCCATAGTTTTAGTCTTTGTATATATGTGTGTAGGACTTGTACCAGTAGCTACTGCTATAGGATGTTCATGATTATACAAGCTATGTCCCAGTGTCATCCACAGATGCAATATTTACTTCACATCTTTGTGACTTGAGAAAAAAAATGATGATAGAGTACAAATATCAGAGTTCCAGAAGAGGATATATTTTCCCAGTGGACTAAATAATCCACACTTGTGTGTGTGGCATTTTTATAATCTCATGTTAAGAAATCATCAAATAAAATAGAAGCTATTGTCTAGTGACTGACTCGAACTAACATAAGTGAATATGGAGCCCACATGGGGAATAAGTTGAGGAGTTTCATGTAATGAAGAATGTTTTCTTGATCAACAGTGAGCCACAAAATATATATAGTTCCCATTAGCATGTGCAGTCATGGATCTGCAGTTAGAAAGAAGGTTTGGTTAATCCCATCTGGCATAATCATTTCATGTAACAACACTGGCAAACATTATTTTCTGACTGCAGAGAGAATATGAAATCTGTAATGATGAAAATATCAATTTTGACAAAACCTGTATTTTCATATTTGATAGAAATATCTTGAAATGTCTTCTTTTCACGTACTTTTCCTACCCCTTATATCCCAGTGTTATCCATGATAACATGTCTTTGAAGCAGTTAACTGCTCATTTCAGTTAGTGAAATTAATTTTGAAGTGAAAAAATAAACACAATGAAGACAAATCTATATCTTCTATGTCTAAGAAATGAATTCGTGGCCTTAGATTAAGTAAGACCATTGCCCTGACCACAAGCAGCTGCTATGGAGATGTTTTTTCAGTAGGTAGAGCATGGTTAAAAACGTCAGTTTCTTTTAGGGATTGTATGGCACAATATGAAGGCCTTCATAACATGGCCTTCATATTGTTAAGTGTGTGCTGCTGTTATATTTTAATGTAAATTTCCATCTTTATTTCCCACTTTGGAGTCATTTGTATTTCTGGATATAGGGATGACATTTTTCTCAAGATGGGGAGAAAGTATAGGACACAACTCTTATTCTATAGCTCAAACCTGTGCTTCCTGACACATTGTACACTTGTCTACTCATCCCCAGGATGGGTCTAATTCACTTCCATAATCCAGAGTACTGAATATGTGAGAATATTTTCTGTTTACAATAGGACAATAANATCTTGGAGGAAACTGCTACACAATGGTCACTCAACCTGCTGAGTGGAAAATCAAGCCCAGTGTGGTCTCTAATAATAAATGAAGTGATGACAGGGGAATAAATTAAAAAAAAAGATTCTACACATGAGCAACAACATGTGTTGACTTTCTTTCTGTGCCTAAGTTACCACATTCAGTGTATTGTTCCACTTTGATTTTTTTCATCTGCAAATTTCCTAATTTCCTTTCCTTTAGAGCAGAACTAAAAACCTTCAATACAGCAAATGCAACTGTCAATCTAATGAAGAAGCAGCCCATAGAATGAGAGAAAATATTTGCCTGCTGTACATCTGACAGAGGATTAACATCTAGAATAAACAATGAACTCAAAAACTAAATGTCAAGAAAACAAATTACCCAACTTAAAAATCTGGTACAGAACTGAACAGAGGGTTATTTAAAGAAGAAATAAAATGGCTAATAAACATCTAGAGAAGTAGTCAAAATCATTAGCCATCAGCAAAAATGAATATTATAGCTAATTTAAATTTCCATGTATCTCCAGTCAGAATGGCCAACATCAAGAACGCAAATGACAGCAAATGCTGGTGTGGATGTGATGAGAAGGCTGCTCTTCTACACTGTTTGTGGGTGTGTAAACTAGGGAAGTCACTTTATGAAGTAGTCTGGACTTTTCAACAGAAAAAATTCCTAGAGAACAACTATTATATTACCTAGCTATACTACCACTGGCTGTGGTGGTTTGAATAGGAATGGCTCTCATAGGTTCATATATTTGAATACTTGGTCATTAGGCTGTAGTGCTATTAAGAGGTGTAGCCTTGATTGAGTAGGTGTGGCCTTGTTGGAGGAAGTATGTCACTGGGTTGGGTTTTCAGGTTTCAAATGCCCAACCCAGGCCCATTGTCTTTCTCCTTTCTACTGCCTACAGAACTGGTTGTAAAACTCTTAGCTCTCCTAGCTACTTGTCTGCCTGTGTACTGCCATGCTTCCCCATGCTGATAATAGACTAAACTTCTGAAAGTGTAAGCAAGCCATAATTAAAAATGATATTTATGATAATTTCTGTGGTAATGGTGTCTCTTCACAGCAATAGAAAATTGACTGACACTGAGAATATTCTAAAAAACTCTTTATCCTACCACAGAAACACTTGTTATTTCAGGTTTATTAGATTTCCTTTTACAATATTTAGGAAACAGATTCAGCTACATATCTATCAACTGATTAAAGGATATGAAGATATGGCTCATTTATATCATGAGGTTTGGTCTACAGAGAACAATAGGGAGTAGTGGACAAAGAACATGTGTCCTTTAGAGTGTAAACAGAGAAACAATGCAGGTCAGTGTTAGATGTCCTAATACCAGTCTCAGTTTCACTACTTAGAGCTGAAACTTTTTCACCTAGAATCTATAATTCTATAACAATATTATTGTACCATGTAAAAGTAAGATCATTACAAGTACAGCAGTTGCCATGTAGATGATGTATTATTGGACAGAGCCATGTCCATGTTTTTTTCACTGATGCTCTCAAACTAAGATGGCAGAGTACAGACTTTGTAACTTAAACTGTATCAATGGTAAACACTGAAAGAGTCCTAGATGCACTTTTATACAGATGATAAATTATGATTGTTGATAAACTCTGTCACATATGACTACTAAATCATAGATATTACACCTTACAAATAACATAAACTATTGATATCTTTATAACTTTGGTAGAATGTGGTTGAGCTTGTCTTTTTAAATATAGTTTTCAGATTATAACATAATTTAAATATTTTCCAATTTCTGTCCATTCATTTATTACATTATATATTCCTAAGTACATATATAGCCTGCTCAGTGTATGTAATGTTACTGATATATCTTTTGCTGAATTTAATGATGAATTAGTATGCACATCACCCCTCAAATGTGAAATGTATTCAGGAAGGTAGAAATGCATTCCTAAGTGACCAGGCAGGATAAAATGACATTGACCCTTCACTTGTGTGGAATCCTTTAGAGCAGAATGAATGCTGACAAGTGGATAGTATGAACCATCAGTATAGGGACTCAGCTCTTTTCTATTCCTCTCACAGAGCAGCTGGTTTCTGCTTCTTCAAAG
>LZPO01008285.1:35049-64688 GCA_001675575.1 Neotoma lepida | reverse complement strand
CAAGTATCTCAAGAAGAAGAGAATGCAGTGGTCCCAGGGATCAGACCAGAGATGCTTTCTACCACACAGAGATTAAAAGTGAATGTCTACACAAGCCAAGGGACAACAAGAGAACATGAAACATTAGCTAAAGAAAGAAAGTCTGGTGTGTATACATTTATTCTGAGAGGCACTTGCCTCAGTAGAATTATTTCAATTTGCACAAGACAAAACCTAAACAGAAAAACTCAATTTAAAGGTACTTTTGCCTCTAAATGCTGTCAAATGACAACAGAATGAGTTAAATGACATAAAGAATACAATCCATATAAAATAAAATTATGGTACTTCACCTGAGCAGAAGCATATTTAAATTGTACCCACTGAACAATTTTAATTGACTAGTAGAATGGTCCTTTCAACTCGGTTAAAACACTTTAGGTGATTTAACAAATACATGTAATATGATTTTATTATACTCACCACTCATTCCCTTACCCCATTAAACTTGTTCTTCTTACCAAGTAGTTCCCTCTCTACTTCATGTCCTTTTTGGGTGATCCACTGACCTTAATTAGGGTTGTCTGTGTGAGGATAGGTGGAGCATTGTTTATAGGAGCAAGGACAACTTACCAATGGCTACACCACTGAATAAAATATCTCCACATCTTCCTGTAATCATTACCTGCCAATAGCTCTTCAGGGAGAAGTGGGCCACATAAATCCTTCCCCAATTCATGACTCAGTGTTGATAGGCTCTATCTCCTACCTGACTCTTTTAGGTCACTGCGGCTGATGGTATTTCATAGATGCACTAACCATTTGACATCCAAAANAGAACATTTGATAACATTCCTCCTCTTCCTCTGGCTCTTATATTCCTTCAAAGCTCCATTGCATGATGTTCTTTGAGTCTTTGAAAGGTTGATAGATATCTTATTTAAGGCTGAAGACTTAATAGTGCTAGATCTCAACACTTTGAGTGGTTATGAGTCTCATAGGTTACTGCAAAAAGGCCTTCTCTGAGCAAGGCTTGCAACAATACTAATGAATAGTCATAAGCACATATATTTAAAAGACACTTTGATTACATATATATTTAACAATACCAAGAGTTCTATGAGATCCCCAGTCATAAACTTCTAACTAGATTTACAGTATCAATCATGTATGATATTATATTTATTTATTTTTATTAAAATCAATAAAGAAATATTTCCTTTTGATTTAAAGGAGGTTGGGAGGAAGATGCTATTTTCTGAGAACCTCCAATGTTCCAAGGTATAACCTGATTCCAACAATGTATAGCTTCCTATAACCATTACCCAGCCCTGACTTGTATATCATAATCTAAATGTAATGATGAGGTGAAGCAGTCCAAGACTTGGTAGGAATACAGAAGTACAGCACTACCTAATTTAGGGCCCTTCAATGCACACCCCCATGAGTGCACATGGGGAGTAAAGAGACAGTTCAGTCATACAAGCACATAAAACATATCCAAGGCCATTATAGATATTTTTATACTCCAAAGGCACTTTCATTGCAGCTGGAGCCAGATGATGGCAAAAGTCTGAGAAGTGAAATTCAAATAGTTTCTGCCTGTCAGAAAGGAAAGGGACATGGAACAAGGGAAGGAACAGGGGCTAATATATCAAAGGAAGTGTGCAAACCTGCAAAGTGTTTGCAAAGAGTGGAGCACAGGTACAAACTGGCAGGGTGAGAGATGAAGTGACTGAGTTGTCAGAGCCAAATTATCAGCGACTCCCACTTTATTAAAAGGACTTCGTACTTCATCCCAGAGAAAGAAAAGGATCCTGAAGGTTTGAAGCATGGGGGTTGCGGAATACAAACCGCATTTAAAAATTACTCTGACTTGAGTGTGGAAGGTAAATTGGAAAGAGGAATATGGAAAACAAAACACCTATTCAGCATTGTCTGTAAACATCCTAGAGAGAAACAGAGCTATGTGAGGTAACACAGCAGCAGGCAACAGACAGGTGGGATGCACTTGAGAGATAAGAGAAATTATCATCAAGTAGAAACTGAACTTGTTTTCCTCCAGCAAGTTTTGTGGTGAGGTGAGTGATTGTCACATAAACAGATACAGAAAATTTGTGCCCAAATTTCCCCACTACTCCCTTGATTACTCTTGGGTTCTCCTGAGAATGTGAATCTATGAATGTTTTATAGTCTTGGCTGTCACTTGAGCAATGGATCATAACTAATAGGTTCAAAAATTCTTTAATTTCTTTATAAGATCAAATGTGTGTGAAGTCATGGTCAGGAGATTTATGATTGACTTTCTTATTTTTATGGATGGCAAAAATTGTGATACATATTTCATCACCTTTGAGCATATAGAGTATGCAAACATTATGTTTTTACTCATATAAACTGTTTTATATTATTTATATTTTATAGATAATTCAATAAAATATTTGACTAAAATTATTTCCTTTATAGACTATTCTAAATGAAATTTTCATGTAAGTACAATCCCTTTCTTTACAACATATATTTGGAATGTTCTGTTATTTAAACAATGATAATAATAATTATTAATAACTCTTTAATTGGTTGAAAAATGCTCAGTGTTCTAGGTGGATTATTCTCATTGAACCTCACTTTTAGAATGCGTTATGAGGCCTTACAAGAAATCTAAGACTCAGCCAGGCACAATGATACAAGTTTTTTGTCCCAGNACTCAGGAGACAGAGGTAGGGAGACCTCTGTAAGTTTGAAGCCAACTGGTCTACATAGAGAGTTCAAGATAAGTCAGGACTACATAGAGAAATCCTGCCTGAAAAGGAAAAAGAAAAGAAAGGAAAGAAAAAGGGAAAGGAAAGAAAGAAAAAGAAGATATCTCAAACTTACATAACTCATAAGTAGTACTAAGCATGATTCAGATCTGAGCTATTAGACTTTAAGTTCTTTATGAAAGAAAATAGTATAGCTGTTTCATAAACATGTCTACAGGTAAGTAACTTACAAAGTTATAGTCATATAAGAATTAAATATGTAATAATCTTCCCCGAAAAAAATGGGTAGACATATCAACACAAAGAGAAATGATGTGAGTAGATTTGCTTCAGATCCAGGAAGGGATGTGCTTGTGACAAGGACAAAATTAAACCTACCCAGTCTACTCAAAGAGTGATGAGAGGACATCAATTAAAACAATGGCAGAAAGAAGAGTGAAAGATGAATTGATACCCATCATGGAAGGAGAGTTAATTGAACTTAATGACTCATAGTATATTATGGTTTATGAAGAGAAATGAGTAAGATTTTACACCCCGTGGCACTATGTAAAGGTATCCATATTTCAAAATCGCTGTTCTTTTGTGGTATTTATAGGGAAATAGCTCATAATTTTATGACACATAAAGTTGTTGAAACAACTTTGAAATCCACATGAAGGGAAAGAAAGCACTGGTATATTCAGGAAACAGAAAATGAAAAAGAGTTGAAGCTGCATTAGAGGGAGTTATAGCATTTAGGTACTGCTACTTGAATGCTAACACATCTTAGTATTTATCATTTGTCATCTGTTGGAGCACAACTTATACCTGGGTTAATTTTCAATAATCAACTCTTGCTGAAATTCTACTGTTTTTCATTAAACCATTAAAAATATAAATAGTAACTAACAGATATATTATTTACTTCACTTCTAATTACTTGCTTCATAGTGAATTAAGGAAACTATGTCTCCAATTATTAGAGCATTTCTATAAGTAGAAAAGTTAAATGAGTTCAGGTTACCTATTTATGGAGAGTGAAATGAAAATTTTGGGTTATTGTCAAAAAAAGGACTAGCTTCTTGGATGTGGAGAAAGGAGAGCCATACAACACTGGTAGCAATGGAAAATGGAAAATCCATTTTAGGAATCACTGTGGAGATACCTCAGAAAATTAAAACTAGAATTTCATATGACCCAACTATACCGCCCTTAGGTATGTACCCAAAGAACTCTACCTTGACATGTCACAGGACATCTACATGTCAAAGTTTACTGCTGCACTATTCAAAATAGCTAAGTAACAGAGACAGGCCACATGTGTATCCACAGATATAAATGGATAAAAATGTGGTATATGTGCATAATAAAATTTTATGTAGCCATAAATAAAAAATGCCATGTTTTCAGGAAGCTAGATGGAGCTAGAGCATATTAGGTTAAGCAAAATAAGCCGGACTCAGAATGTCAATACTGCATGTTTCTCTTAACAAGCAAACCAAAGATTTATGTTTATATTTGATGTGTTCATAGAGTAGGTCATGAAGTAGAAAGAGAACCATGACAGGAGGGCATGGGTCCTCAGGGGCAGAGAAGGAGACAGTAAAACACTACCTGTGACATGATAACAGAATAATGACTACACGAAGAGAGGTGACTGCGGCAGGAGAATCACAGTGGTTCAGAGAAAACAATGGATGAGAAGAGTAGATAAGGACAAAAATCTAAGGACCTGCATGTGTATAAATGTGATAATTAAACCAATTACTTTACAACTGCACTTAAAATAGACAAATAATATGAAGCAAAACAGAGCATACTTCATCAAGTTTTCAAACAAATTTCTGATGATTATACAAACTCACAGACATTGAACAACTCATTGCTGAATGATGAGTCAAAGAAATCAAGAAAGAAATAAAAAATTTCCTGCAACTAAATAAAAATGAAAACCTATCACAACAAAAAACTCTGGGACATATTGAAAGCAATCATATGAGGAAAACTTATACCTCCAAGTGCCTGCACTAAAAAAAAAAAAAAAATCAGGAAAAGCACATATAAAATGGCTTAATGATGTAACTAACAATACAAATAATCAGTATATCTAAGAATTGGTTATTTGAGAAGATAAACAACATCAACAGACTCTTGTCCCAAATGACCAAAAAGAAAAGAAGAACCAAGTGAATGTAAGTGGGGATGAAGAGGGAAACATTACAAGAGACACGAAAGACATTCGAAATAATTTTAAGGCATGTTTTAAAGATCTATACTCCATGAAATTGAAAACCTAAAAGAATTGTATGCTTTTCTAGATTCACTCAAACAACTAAAATTAAACCAAGAAATCAACAGCCTAAACAGACACAAAGCAAATGAGGAGATTGAAATAGTAATAAAATGCCTTCCAAATAAAGAACTTCAAGGCCAGATGGATTCAGAGCAAAATTCTACCAGACACTGAAATTATAACTTTTACAGAAGGTTTTTCTCACAGAATGATAATTAATACATCTAGAATGACTGAAGGAAACAAGAAAACCCCACTAGACTACAACAGTGATCATTACTACAGGGAGAAAACAACTATTGAATACTAACACTGGTGAACAAAAGCTTAAAGGGAGGCAGACTTTGTATTAATGACTGGTGAAGTTTACGACATGCCTATGTGTTCTTACACCCCTTCCCCCAAGACATGAAGCTTAATTCCCCTTCCCTTAAATGTAGGCTGGGCACAGGAGTCACAGTGGAAAGACTAGGGTAAAAGGAAAAGATTATGCTCAGGTGGAGGGCCTGCTGCGTGCCTCTTTAATGGGTGATCATGAACTTAGGAACCACAAGAAGGGAGAGACTGGCTTTGACATGATAAAGTTGAAATACATCTCTGCCAATCATGGGGAAGCTCCAAAGCAATGCAGAGTAGCAGATAGCCTACTAAACCAGATCTTTTTCTTGTACTGTTCAAATTTTATTTTATGTATTATTGTCGTGTATGATATATGTGTGAGCACATAGGCCACCACACATGTGGGATGGTCAGAAGATAACCTTCAAGAGTCAGTTGTCTCCTTCCACTGTGGGTCCTGGGGACTGAATTAAAAATGTCAGGTTTGGGCAGCAAGAACTTTTATCCACTGATCCATCTTCATTGCTCCTAACTAGTATTTTTCAAAAACATAAAAAGAACATAAAAATTGTGTTGCCCCCTCAAGTATGTGCCATGTATTAGAGATGCTGAGGAGACATGGCAATTATATCCAATAGGCATACTGGATCCTGGCAGGATAGTAAAACTTGGGCAATCTGAACCAGATCTATGTTTCAGAGTTAATGTTCTATAATTTATAGCAACACGGTTACAATTATACCACAAACTATTTACCATCACAGAATACAAGATTGTGGCATAAGGTGACTTTCTGGATAAATAACACTTGTTATTTTTCTGAAAGTATAATAATGTTCAAATAAATATAAACTAAAATTTGTTCACCCAGCATCTCCCCCCCCGTGTGTGTGTGTGTGTGCATATGCATGTGTGTGAAATTACTTGTTCCTCTTAAAATAAAAGAATGAAAGCCACATTTTCTTCCTATTTCACACTCACATAGGCTACCAAAAGATCTCTCTTCTCAGTCTTCTTAATCTTAATCTTCTTCAACTCCTCTAATTAATGACACCACTTTCATAGTGTCATTTGCCGAAAATAAGTCTATTAAAATAAAATAACAACAAATAAACACCCTGTGCCCAACCATAGACTTTTCACGCTATGCACTGCTTACTATTCAAACCTTTAGTCCTGAAGTCATTTGTGTCCAAATACCAAATGTATGTAGAGAGTAATAGCCAGGGTAAGTAAAATCAGAACTGCAGTCTCCTCTCAGCTTCCTAAATTGCATGCCTCCTGAAAGGATTTGAAACCCTCAGGATTACATCCAAAATATCAATGAATCCCACTTAGACCACATTTTCTCCAAGCCACTGAGCCAGCCTCCATTCTCGTGGACTTAAATAGTAAAATACTACCGGTCCTTTCCCAATCTGCTTCTCACCCAATGATGCGGAATTTCTCTAATTAATCTTCTTGACTCCAACTGTTGTTTCCTTCTCTGCATTTAAGCTTAGGTTACTTACTCAGGAGAAACCTTCAGGGCTTCTCCATCATCACAGTGCAAATATTGATGTCCACACAAATTATTGGCACCTGTTGGTTCTCAAAAAATATTTACTGTGTGTTTCATCATGTTTGGTACTTTGAAAACATTATACATACATATACATATAATATTCCCACACATATATGTATATATACATATACATACATACAAATATATATATACATATACATACATACATATATATATGGTGATATTTTATCTGTGTTCCCCAATAAAATTTATCTGAGGATTGGAGGAAAAACGGGCAGCCAACCGCTAGTAGTAAAACAATAGTCATACAAGTTAGCACACGCCCTTAATCCATTTGGTTCTCTGTGACTCCAAAGTCACATTGGGAAACTAGCAGAAGGAGGTGGTAGCACACGCCTTTAATCCCAGAATCAGCCATAGAGTTCTGGAGGTCCGTGCAGACAGACAGGAAGTGATGTAGCTTGGTGAGGATAGGAAATGAGTTAGCAGAATGGACAGGCATAAAAAGCCGGGTTAAACAGGAAGTTGCTCTCTTCTCTTTGTTTCGCTCTTTGGAAGTAGAGGCAGCTTTGGTGAGGTGAGGGAGGCTAGCTGGTGGCTTGCTCCTAATTCCTCTGATCTCTGTCAGATTTTCACCCCTATTTCTTGTTCTGTGTGTTTATTAATAAGACTGGTTAGAAATTCATCTTACATATATATATGGAAGCTTCAGTTGGTGACAAGTAGTGGACAGTTAGGACTCTGCCTCCACCATTATTTGGCAATTGCATTGAGATTAATTTCATATATGTATATGTTTTAGGAAGCTTCCACTGTGTTGAATTTTTATTCTGCCCATCAAATTGTACTATATATATAATATATATATATATATGAATGAATGAATGAATGAATAAATGATATCACTACCTAAATGACATATTGGGTAT
This sequence comes from Neotoma lepida, assembly GCA_001675575.1. Taxonomy (NCBI): domain Eukaryota; kingdom Metazoa; phylum Chordata; class Mammalia; order Rodentia; family Cricetidae; genus Neotoma; species Neotoma lepida. The sequence goes on along the minus strand of LZPO01008285.1, from coordinate 56,879 downwards.
ACTATTCAGTAAACATGTAAGTTGACACTATTCCATTACCAAATGGTACTTGCGTAATAAGGATGCTTTCAAAAAAAAACTGTCATTGAGAAAGGAAGATCTGATTAGAGGATGTTTACTGTGTCCAGGACAATTTAGCCAAAATAATCAGAAGCAAATGACAATCAATTCTCAAACATTAAATTAGTGTGGATTGAATGACCGCTCTTAGGAGAAAGGCAGGGTTGTGTTTCTTAGTCTCTGGCCATATTTTCATCAGATGACCAATACCCATCCTTCTTTTATATTTTCTTCTGCTTATGAAGAATTTAATGTGTNGCAGGAAGATTTGTAACACTGAAGTCATGTGCAGCAGTGCTATAACAAGCCTATACCATGCATGTCCTACAGAGCTATGTACTGCAGTGTAAGTCTGCCTGGGGTCTCTTCCTTTTAAGATCTCCAAGTATTTGTGGTGTAGGGTAGGACTTAAACAATTGAATATTCATGGTTCAAAATAATCTCACAATGTATTTAATAGTACCACTAAGTAGACTTCAGAAAGGACTCCTGTTACAAAGTGGATTGTGACAAGAAGATAGCATTGCCCTACTCCATCTTAGCTGTGAATCTGAAAGGTCATGTCAGACATTCCCCAGCCCTCACTACTCTACATATTCTATGGTGACTGTATGATGAATGTAGATTTTCAGTTACAAATTGTAGTACGACATGGAATCACAAATGTGGCCTGAAAGGAAAATGAGGCTCCCTGCTACATTTTGCTTCAAGTTGATCAGGAATAGGTTTTTCCTGTGTCTCTCTGGAATTCTGAAATTGTCTTGCAGTGGAGAATATTTAAGGGCTTTCTTCTTCATCAAAAATAATCTACTTTCTGTAAAGGGAAACAAAATAGATAGTTATGGATGGATGGAGGGTAGGTGCTGGAATGGGAGGATCAAGGGGTGGGGAGGAGAGGATAAGTGGATGAGAGAGGGATTACAGGGAGACATAGATAAAATTAAGTACCATTTGATGGGCAGAATAAAAATTCAACACAGTGGAAGCTTCCTAAAACATATACATATATGAAATCAATCTCAATGCAATTGCCAAATAATGGTGGAAGCAGAGTCCTAACTGTCCACTACTTGTCACCAACTGAAGCTTCCAGTACCTGGATTGGATTACATATAATTGAATTGGTGGCAAAATGATCCTCATGGGAACCCCCAAATAACCTAGATTGTTGCAAAACAATAGGTTATTCTCCATAGACAGATATCAAGGCCCCATTGCAGAAGAAAACACTTACACAACTCATTGAACATGGAGAAGATTAGCTAGTAGCTACAGAGCACCTTCTTCCCTAAAATAAATGTCTTTGGTACAGGAAGGTATTCTGCATGCTACCAAAAGATAAATATAAATACCAGCCCAGGGACAAACTCTTTCATATATGATGCTGTCTACAAATGACTACAAAATATTCTAGGGCAATTTTGGCACAAAGCTTGTTCAAGTTACTAACCAATATCTGATTTGATTCAAGGCTCACTCAATAAAATTAAACCCATACACAACACTGCTTGGACAGCCAAGAACGTGAGACTATATAACCCAGGAACCTAGGATAAAACTAAATATTACTATACTAAAAAAAACGTAGCAATAAAATGACTCCTAATGACATTATACTATATCCATGGATCAGTTCCTTGTTCAGCCTTCATCAAATAAGCTCTGTCCTGCAGCAGATGGGAACAAATAGAAAAACCACAGTAGACAATATGCAGAGAATGAGAGACCTTGGAAGACTCAGTCCTAAATGGGATGTTATCATCAAATCCTTTCCCTCAGAGCCCAGTGAACCCAATGGAAGGCAAAGCAGAAAGAGTGTGAGAGCCACAGGAGATGTAGGACACTGAGAAAACAAGGTCTTCCAAATCAACATGAACAATGCACATATAGATTCACAGATACTGAGGCAGCATCCATAGGGCCTGTATAGGTCTGTATCAGGTCCTACATATATGTTATGGTCTCTAGCATATTTTCATGACATTCCTGAGTGTGCAAATGAGTGACTCTCTGATTTTTGTGCCTTCTCTTGCACTATTTTCTCTCTCTTTATTTTGTCCAACTTTGATGTGATAGTTTTTGTTTTAACTTATATTTTATTTTGGTATATTTTACTATTATCCCTTAAAAAGGCTGTTCTTATCTAATTAGAGANAGAAAGGGAATGGATCCACATGGAAGGAGGGGAGGCAGGACTGTAACCAGGATATATTATATGAGGAAAGAATCTATTTTCAATAAAAGGGGAAAAAACAATTCACTGAATCTATTCTGCAGAAATACCTACTCTCTGAAGCAGAATTATCTCCTTTACCTTTCTGACTGTCAAACCATAGAAACAAATAAAGGCATTGTCTGTTAAAGTAAAATGTAAAATTGGTTAATTAATGAGTTATGTAACCACATACTCATGGGATATGCATGTAATTACTTAAGTACACTGTAGTTGTCCTTCAGTATATTCTATGTTATCTTTTGTCAATTCTAAACAAGTAACAGTTAAAACTTAGGCTTTCCTCTTACACTGGCCATTGCTTCTTTGGGGTCCATGACAAAAGCAAGGTGGATGAATGAGCAGCAGTCAGGATGTGAAGATAACACAAAAATAGTTCCTTTGGCATAAGCTGGAATCATGAAGACATAAACTAAAAAATAGCATTTGTACTTTCAAAAGCATATATAAATTACACATATAATATATTTATGAGCACATACATCTACAACTATGTTAATATACTTAACTCTATCTCTATATATTATAACTGATAATAGAGTAGTTATTTTTAAGACCCAAGATAATCTGGTTTTAAATATTAAAAATAAATTTCTTAGTGCAGCCAAAAAGGTTAGCTCTCTAAATACATGTCTTGGGTAGAGTTTTCTTTATTAATTTTTTTGAAGTTATAATACACATATCTAATATATCTTGGTCATATCCATCCCCCTCTCCCTCTACCCAGTTCCCCTGTCTTCCAACATATCTTCTCTCTTTGTCTCAACTTCATGTCGTTTTCTTAATAATTCACTACATCTTACAGGTGCAGCCCAATTGCATAGGTGTGTAAGGTCACCTGCTAGGGCAAGGGCAATCTACAAGCAGCCATACAGTCTCCCACACCACTAAAGAAACTTGACTCTTCATCAGTATACAACCAAAAACTGCCAATATCTGCTTGGGTAAGAGTTTCTGCATCTGAAGCCACTCCTTGAATTAACTCAGCTTTCTTAATCTTGTGGAGATCTTGTGTGGGTAACCACAGCTTCTGTGAGCCATGCTGTGTAAGAGGCCAGCCTTTCATAGAACCTCTATCCATCTTGTGACCCTTGGAGTCTTCCAGGCATCATCCATGATATTTGTTGAGCTTTGTTCAGTGGTTGATACAGATGTTGCCTTTTGAACCAAAACTGGACATCAATAAACAAAGCTAACAACCGATAATATAGTTTCATCAAAAGTACAAATTTGTCTCAGTTCTGAAAATTTATCAATTTTTTTTTTCAGAAAACAATAATAGTAATATTCATAATGATGAAGCTGAATTAGGATGTTTAGCTATTTCCTGAAATAAGATCAAAGGCATCATAAAGAAGCTTAAGCCCATATACTAGGTATCAGGGGTTAATAGCATCAATTATAAACTTCTAGCACATAAAACAATGAGAATTCTCTGATGGCTTTCACTGTCAATATGTTGGTATTTTACTGATAATAGAATTAGGAAGCCCCAGACAGTGGTGGCACATGTCTTTAACCCCAGCACTCCAGAGGCAGTGGCAGGCAGATCTCTGTGAGTTCCAGGTGAGCCAGGACTGTTACACAGAGAAATCCTGACTTGAAAAACAAAACAAACAAACAAACAAAAAAAGAGTGAGAGCACTTGACATCCAAGCCAATGAGGAGCATACAATGCTTTCACTCTGAGTTCTTGTTCTATTTGCACCAACTTTCCCTGCCCACTACAATTTTTCTGGATTTAGTTACTGTAAAAGAATTGATTTTACCTGGATGTCTGGTACTAGCATTATTCTCTACCCTAAAATCCATGTTTTATTTCAACTTCTCAAGGCAGGACTGGGAGATTTGAGAAGAAAGGCAGTTGAGAAAACCTGCAGAATTGCTCAATATCTGATATTTTAGGGACTTCTTTGAATGATCTATATCTTACATTTTATTGTTGTCATTCCTTCTATTGATATCTTATCATCTAGGAAGACGTATGTGCCTATAGTCCACAAATAATACACATATAACCATGTATATATTTCATTCTAAACTTTTCTAATTAAGATGATGACAAAATGAAGAATTTCTGACTAAAGTATCTGTTAGAATTCTTTCCCCTAACTAAAGCTGCTAAGTGGAATGTTTAGCTGACTGCATGTGCTGGATAACTGCTAATGAGATGAAAAACAATCTGAAGAAAACTGATGGAAGCTGTAACTACACATCTTCAGAGGCAGAGCAGACCCAGCCAGATGACTTCACACATATTTGAATTCACTTGTCTCATTTGATGTTAAATAATTGCCACCCATCTGCAAATATCTAATAGAGAAGCTGTGTCTGCCATCAAGGTTTTGCATTAATATTAACGTGTGCTTGTGAGTAGCTATGCTTGTATACCTACATGGCATGTTGTATCCCATGCAGACACACTAAAAGGAGTTCAGTTCCTGTCATGAAGTTATAGCTGAAACATAGATTTACAGTCAGCCTAACACATGAACTTATTTCAGATGATGGAAATGGTAGCATAAGAACCACAGATCTGCAAGATCACTGAAGTCAAGGTTGATGAAGTTTATAAGTCAAATACATGAATGAAATAGCCACTAGAAGAGAGAACATTTGCTTGTATGAAGATAACCCACACTCTTCAACAGTATGCACATTCTGAAGTGAATACACAATGGATATTGCTTTTGAAGCTCCAATTTTTAGCATTACCTGGTTGACAGCTATGGAAAGAGAAAAGAGGAGAATTAGCTATAGACGTGGATAGGGGAGGGCTGTTTCCCCTGTTTCCATCTGAATGTTTGAAATTGCTATGTATGCTGAGAATTTTGAGTATATGATGAAGCAACTGAAGTGAGTTTCAGAACTGGGCACTTCGACACCTATGCAAAAGTCAGCAAATCCTATTTAGATGGGTTTTCAGTCTAGTAAAAGCTAATTGATTGAGGAAACTTCACATCTCTGCTGTGAATCAAATGTGNTGTACACGGTGGTGTGGACTGAGTAGCCAGATCCTTACAAGATTTCAAAGCCAGAATTTCTATTTTAAATTAAATGCATGTTTTCTAATATGAAATCACTATTTTATTTTCCTTAAAATTAACATAATACCAATATAGTCATTCAAAACCCAATACATTACTTTATAGTGGCTTGTATAGAATTATGCAAAAACAGGTATAAAAAATTCCAGGTAAAAAGAGATATTATGGAAGAGGAAAAAAATGAAAGTGATTTTAGAGGAATTAGGTATTTGAGATCTGTAGATGTGATAGAGGGGCGTGCACAGCTTCTCAATTCTGTTTAGCCAGAGCAGGACATGCTTCTTTAACAAGCCACTGCTTTTCAAGGATGCAACAATGGAATACCTGCTTTCCTGCCGATTGAACACTCTATTTAAAGATCAAATTCTTATTTTTTGTTTGTTTCTATTTATTTATTTATTTTGCACTACTTTTTTTTTCTCCTTTAGCTTGAAATAGGTTTTTGTTTTGTTTTGTTTTGTTTTTCTCATATAATACATATCCTGATTATGGCTTTCTCTCTCTCTACTTCCCCTAGTTCTGCTTCACCTCCCCTACCATCCTGGTTCACTCCCTTTCTTTCTCTCATTAGAAATCAAGCAGGAATTGAAAGGTTAATGATGAAATAAGTTAAAATTAAAATAAGTTAAAATTAAAATTACTATGTTAGAGTTAGGCAAAACAAACACACAGAATGAAAGGAGTCTAAGAATCAGAGACCCACTTATTCACCTATTCAGGAATCCCATAAAAAAAAAAACTGAACTGCACTCCATAATACATGTGCAGAGGACCTGAGGCAGACCCTGTGCATGCTGCCTCAGTCTCTGTGAGTTCACATGAGCTTTGCTCATGTTTATTTAGCGAGTCTTGTTTTCTTGATGTCCTCCAGCCTCTCTGGCTCTTACATCATTTCTGCTTCCTCTTCTGAATCCCCTTACCTCTAAGAGGAGGGATTTGACGGAGACATCCCATTTATGACTGAATGTTCAAAAGTATCTCACTTTCTGTATCTTTTTTGTCTGTGGGTCTCTGTATTTGTTTCCATACGCTGTAGGAGGAAACTCCTCTGATGATGGTTGAGCAAAGAACTGTTTCAAGAGTATAGCAGAATATCATTCGGAGTGTTTTCTTGTTTTGTTTCTACAAATGTATATATATTATTTGGTTTTCCCCTAGGTCCCTGGGCTATCTCTCAGGCTCTTGTTCACCCAAGAGGTTTTCCCCTAGGTCCCTGGGCTATCTATCTCTCAGGCTCTTGTTCACCCAAGAAATGCTGGTTACAGGTTCCATCTGTGGAGTGTGGAGTGGGCCTTAGATCAAATTAGATGTTGGTCAGTTTCTCCCACAAGTTTTTCACCACTGCCTTAGCATGTTTTGCAGGCAGGGTACAATTGTAGATCAAAAGTTTTGTGGCTGCGTTTGTGGTTATGCATCTTTTTTGGTAGTGTTCAGAGTACCTTCCTGTGCCAAAGAAGTTAGAAGGTAGGAGTGAAGGCCCAGCTTAACATCTCCTTGTAGAATGAGTTGTGGAGTTGTATTCAGCAGTGGGGCATTGCTGACAGTTTGTGGAGAGCGGCCTATAGTCTTCACTGGTAATTGATGGAACTAGAGAAAAATCATCCTGCGTGAGGTATCCGAGACCCAGAAAGACACATATGATATGTTTTTTTAAATGGATATTAGCTGTTAAGTCAATGATGACCAAGCTACAATCTGCACAAACACAGAGGTTAGGTAGAGAGTAAGTGTCTAGGGATGGGAGATAGATTTAATTAGGAAATGGAAGTAGAATAGGTAGCTATGGATGAACAGGGGAATGGAATGGGAGAATCAAGGGGGAAGTGATAGAGAAAAGGGTGACTAGGGAGGGGATATGAGGAGAGACAGCTAAAATTAGGGACCATTGGAAGGGTGCTATGGAAATCTTATTGTGTAGAAGCTTCCTAAAATATATACATGAATGAAGCCTATCTAAATGAAATCACCAAATAATAGGGGAGATGGAGACCACCTGGACATCTCTTGTCACCAAATGAAGCTTCCTGTATGGGATTAGAGCGCATCTAATTTAGTTGAGACTCAAGTGGTTCCATGGAAATTCACAAATGACCCAGAATTTTGCCAAGACTATAGGCAATTGTACNTTTTATTTCTAATTTTGTTAATTTGGATAATCTCTCTCTGTCTTTTAGCCAATTTGGATAAGGTTTTGTCAATCTTACTGATTTTCTCCAAGTAGCAACATTTTGTTTCGTTGATTATTTGTGTTTTATTGATTTCAGCCCTGAGTTTNACTGTCTCTTGCCATCTACTGCTGTTCNGTGTGATGTATTTCCTTTGTTCTAGAACTTTCAGGTGAGATGTTAAGTTGCTACCATGGATTGCTCCAATATTTTATGTAGGCACTTAGTGCTATAAACTTGCCTCATAACCACCTTCATTGTGTCCCATAAGCTTGAGTATATTGTGTATTTATTCTAATTCAATTCTNGAAAGAGTTTAATTTCTNTCTTGACCTATTTTTCATTCAGTAGAGAGTTGTTCAGATTTGATGAATTTGTGAGCTTTCTGTTTGGTTATGGTTGATTTTCAGCTTTGATGGATGGTAGTCAAATAAGATGCAGCGTTCTTTCAGTTTTCTTACACCTGTTGAAAAAGTTCCGTGAGCTGATGAGAAGTAGGTTTATTCTTTTGTGTTTGGGTGAAAGATCCTAAAATATCTGTTAGGTCTACTTGGTCTATGATATCAGTTAGCTCCAGCATTTCTATGTTTAGTTTTTTGTCTGGATGATGTGTTTATTGGAAAGAGAAAGGTATTGAAATCTCCCACTCTCAGTATTTGGGGTTCATTGTGGGATTTAAGCTGTAATAGTGTTTCTTTTACAAAGTTGGGTGCCCTTGTGTTTGGTGTATAGATGTTAGAAATTGCAATGTCCTCTTGATAGTATTTTTTTTCTTTGATGAGTATGGAGTGCCCTTCCCTATCTCTTATGATTTCGAGTCTGTTTCCTTAGAAATTAAAATGGCTATACCAGCTTGTTTCTCAGNTACATTTGCTCAGAACATCTTTTTCCATCATTTTATCCAAGGTGATGTCTATCCTCGATGTTAATGTGTGTTTTTTTTTCGATGCAGCAGAAGCTTGGATCCTGTTTTCCCATTCATTCTGTTAGTCTGTTCTTTTCTATTGGAGAATTGAGACCATTGAGGTTGAGAGATATAATGGACAATGTTTGTTGATTCTTGTTATTTGGTGGTTGTTGTGGTGTGTGTGTGTGTGTGTGTGTGTTTCTGGGCTTATTTATTTTCTGTGTTTTCTTGGGTGTGGATAATCTCTTTATATTGGATTTTTCTAGTGTCTTCTGTATGCCTATATTTATAGATAGATCTTACTTAAATTTGTTTTTATATTGGAATGTCTTATTTTCTCTAGCTATTGTGATTGAAAGTTTGAGTAGGTATAGTAGTCTGAGTAGGAATACAGGCCCTTCTTGCTTTTAGAGTCACCATTGAGAAGTTGGGTGTAATTTGAATAGGTCTACCTTTGTATTTTCCTTGGTCTTTTTCCATTGCAGGTTTTAATATTCTTTTTGTTGTTCTTGTTCTGTACCTTTAGTGTATTGCTTATGTGCTGATGGGACTTTCTTTTTTGATACAGTCTATTTGGTATTCTGTATGCTTCATATACCTTGATAGGTATCTCCTCTTTATGCTAGGGAAATTTTATTCTAAGATTTTGTTGAAAATATTTTCTGTGCCCTTGACCTAGGTTTCTTCTCCCTCTTTTATTCCTGTTATTCTTATATTTGGTTTTTTCTTTTTTTTCCCTAGTGTTCCAGATTTCTTGGATGTTTTGTGTCAGATTTTTAGATTAAACATTTTCTTTGACACAGGTATCTTTTATTCTATCCTGTCTTCAATACTTAAGGTTCTTCTTCCATCTCTTGTNTTCTGCTGTGAGGCTTATCCCTGAGGTTCCTAAACTTTTCACTTCCAGATTGCCCTTAGTTTGCTTTCTTTAAAATCGACTCTATTTCCACTTTCAGATCTTAAACTGTTTTACTCATTTCCTTCCACTATTTGCTTGTGTTTTCATATATTTATTTAAGGGATTTANTCTGTTCCTCTTTAAGGACCTCTATCATANGCATAAAGGGTGTTTTTAGGTCTTTTTCTTGTGCATCAGCCATGTTGCAATACACAGGCCTACAGTGGTGTAGCAGCGGTCCTGTGTTGCTCCGTTTATGGGGGAGAGGGNCGCGCAGAAGTCAAGACACACAGACTCCGGGAGAATGTTGAAACAACAAGCTCAGTTTACTCCAGAAGAGGCAAACTTATATACCCTCCANCCCACCCTGGGGGAAGGTCTGATGAATATGCATCTGCTGGTGTGACATGGCTGCCTCTCATTGGTCCAGGTCNTCTCCAGGTCGTGTTTCAGCTGCTGTTGCTAAGGCCCCTAGGCAGACCCAGGCTGGCTCTCAGAATGTATCTTTTTTACTTGTTGGGCCTCTCCAATCGGATGAGTCATTCCATACAGTGGTAGTGTTGTTGGGCTCTAGTGGAGATATATAGTCCTGGCTGTTATTGATCCTATTTTTACTATGGTATCTAGGCATTTAAGTTTTGGAAGACTGTAGTTCTAGGTGCTGATATCAGGTTTTGTCTTTGTTAGGTGAATTTTTTTGTTCCTTGGTGTCTGTTGCCTTCTCCAGTTCCTAGGAGGGTGTGGTAGTTATTTGTTGCCTGGTGAGAAATTCTTCTGGGATACTAGAAGGTTTGGCCTCAGGGGTTTCCAGGTAAAATATGTTTCTAGGTATTGGGTACTGGTGTGTAGGAATGGGGATGGGCTAGGAGGGGAAGGGACTGAGGGAGTCTACATTGGGTAGGAAAGTCAGTTATTCCACCCAGAATCTGCTTTGTCCCCTCAAAATTGGGACAAGAAGTTAGGAGCAGCCACAGCAAAGGTCTGCTAAATAGTTACAGATGAGACTAGGGGATTGGACTTGGAAGAAAGGGGGGAAAAGTGAAGATCTGAAGTTATCCTACCTGCTTTTATGGCCTTAGTGGCCTGTGGGTACCCAGGGCAAGCCTGCTTGATTGGTGGGCAGTGATAAAGCAGTGAATGGGAGGAGGGAGATTAGTGGGGGGAGATCTGTGTGATCCACTGGAGATGGGGGCAGGAGAGGAAAGGAAGCTGCAGCAGCTGTTCTGCTGTAGAGCTGGGGATGGGAATGGTGGATTGGATTAGGAGGAACTGTAGGAGAGATGAAGATCTGCAGTTACCTCACCTGTTTCCTGGCTGGAATGGCCTGTGGGTTCCCAGGAAACGCCTGTTGGTGTGAGNGGCTGAGACAGTGCAGTGAGTGGGGGAATGGAAGAGAGGAGGAGAATATCTGTGTGATCCACTGGAAACGGGTGAATGAGTGAGGGAAGGGAGGATGCAGCCTGCAGTCATCTATAGAGTTAGAGATGAGACTGGGGGCGTGGTGTGGTGGGGGGCAGAGACTGGATTTGGAAGAGAAGAGGGATAGGTGAAGATCTGCAGTCAGCCTACTTGCTTCACTGCTCAGAGTGATCTGTGGGTTCTTAAGGAGTGCCTGCTGGAGTTGGCATCTGGGATACAGTGATGAGTCATGAGTCAGGAGGGAGGAAGATCTGTGAGAACCACTGGAGATGAAGGGAAGGAGAGGCTGCAGGAAGCGGTCTGATCCCAGTCTGGGGATTTCAAACTCTTGTTGGTCCTTTGTATAATCCAACTGAGAGGTCATGCATATCCTATTCTCAAAATAGAAATTGCTGTCTAGATTTTGAATGGTGCTTTCTAATTGGCTGCTATTTCAGTTTGCCAGTCACATTATCCCAGTACCCACTTACATTATTTGTTCTTTATGACAGAAAAGGACTCACTTTCAGCGCTTGATTCACTGCAGCACAAGTCACTGAAAATTATTACAGAGTTTTACTCTAGCAAATGGCATCGCACCAAGTGCATTTGTCTATTAAGATACAGTGTGTACTTCCTAACACGATGCTTGTGGTTTGTATATTTCTTGGGTGTATACGCAAAACTTCATATGCAAAAGGAGCTCAAAAACTGTTGAAGTAATGAAAGAAAATCAGGAAGGTCACGTTTAAACTTAGAATCAAAGAAAAATTCTGCATTTGTGTCTGTGCTTTACATTCAGGGTGAGGTCACAAAAGCAAATACAAAGCCCTATTCTATTCCATTAAAATCAATGTCTTTTCTAAAATTCCTGTTATTTATTTGTGTGCTTGACCACAATGTTCTATATTTTGTTAAGTTCTGAAATTTTTAATTCAGTTATGGAATCATCTGAGTGCATTATTATTATTGAAGAGTCTATCAAATATTTACTGCATATGTAAGTAAAAGTTGAATCCTTATTGTACCCTAACTTGTAAAATTATCAAACTAACAGAAAGAATGGGGGGAAAGTTGAAGNTTAGAAGAAGGACTCTGTGTAATAATTGAAAAAAATATTTATTTGAGACTCACAGTTGCTCACCTTTTATTTCACTGTTGCCTGAATAGTTACAATTATCTCTCTTACAGCCTAAAGTATATGGTAGTGATATTTTATTACAAAATATAAAAAAGATAAAGATTAAAAATATTTTTAAATTAATAATCTGTTGTATCCTCCCCCCCAAATCCTTTGACTTATTTGCTCATGGTTCATGTCTAGCAGCTGACATCACACGTGCAGTTCTAGCACCATTCAGAATTGTGAAGCTTTAGCAAATGGAACTTTCAGTTTCTAATGATCTCTAAAGTATTCTTACTGGGAAATACAGGGTTTTAAGTTTTCTTTCTCAAAAGGCAATATGTGTCTGATTTTCTAAAATAAAAGTTATTGAACTTCTTCAATGAACTGTTTCTAGTAACTTGAAATATGTATTATTTCTGTATGAGAATATTAGGATGTATCCTTGTGAAATGAGCTTTCTTAAGTAAATGCTACACTTTAAAGTCAAAAGATGCACTCAGTTTTAATGAAAGCAAATGAAAAGTGGCCAGGTGCTTAATACACACCAGACTGAGAACCCATAGCTCTGTCATAGTCCTGTATAATAACAAATCAGAAAGTGACTAAAGCCACTTCAATACATATATGAATCAATATGTATAAGCATACAACCTATAAATGCATGCATTCCTTTAGGCATATTTGAGCACACAAAACAGTTTTTATACAATCACACAAACAATTATTTTAAATGGTTGAGCCTTCACAGTAATAGGACAGGTAAAATTACTATAAATATTATTAGTACTTCATATTCAGTAATCTGTATGCAGGCACATATATAGTTTAATGTAATAATGACTCAGGTTCATACATTATTATAGATTTTTACAGCTTACATAATATATTATATACGAAAGTCACTCTGCCAGGTGTCAACTTTCCACCAAAACAAAGAGTATTTGAGTCTTTAAAACATCTTTCCCATGTTTATTAACATGAAGAAATTTAGTCCAAGCAATATTTAGCATCCTTCCTTTCACCTCNTATTTCTTTGTTTCACGGGGTGATATGGTTCAAAGTAGCTAAATGCCAGTATATTATAATTACTTTGGTAAAACCCACCTCAGTGAGAAAAAAAAGAAAGAAAAAATAAAAGGCACTTAAAATAAAGGGGAAATCGAATGTGCGCAGAACACGCTGAAAAACAGCATTTGCCCATAAAGCTGTCAAATGGCACTGTTAACTACAGCAATTTATTCCATAATTTAATGTAATCTTGACCCCTGTCAAATGTTAATACACCATGAAGAATAGTGGGTAAAAAAACATGCTTATTAATGAATTGTAGAGTAATGTGACACTGTTTTTTGCCACTTTCTTTTGAAATATCTTAATATTGGAATTAGTGAAGCCTAGACCATTTCCATGTGTAATTATGTCTGTCCATTTCTTGCTGGTTAATGCTGTGATTAGGAGACATTTAATTTTTAATTATGCTAGAAGTAGTCAGTTGATTTTCTGAGTCAAGGGATATAGGGCTAACTTTAGACACAAACTCTTAACACAGATTTAATTTGTTAGGAAATCTAAAATGACACAGGGGACTTAAGATGGTCATTGTTAAGGTGACACTTTCCACTGCTTACTGGCTTGAGTTAAAATTCTTAAATTTATATGAGAAAACATGGTTCGCTTTGTCTTTTTGGGAGATAGTTAAGTATCAAGNCGTATTTTGTTGGCCAATCTTTCTGGGTCTTCTCATTCTAAATCCCCCACTGTGGTGGTGACTTATATCTGCACCCTGACAGGACTCCTGTCCACCCAGGAGACAATCCTCCCAGCATGACTGTGAGTGAGCTTACAAANGGTTAAATGGAGAGGGAAGGAACACCCTGAATATGGGTCATTCTATTAGATGGGCTTCCAGACTCAATGAAAAGGAGAAACAAGGCCAGCACCAGCATTCATCACTCTGCTTCCCAGTGTCAAACACGTATGACCAGCTGCCTCAGGGTCTTGCCTCTATGTTTCCCATCATAATGAATTATAATCTCAACTCATAAACCAAAATAAATACTTTTTAAAAGTTGCTTTACAGGTATTACTTCAGAAAAGCAGGTCAGTAATAATACATCTAAAAACACATGTATGCTTGAAAATACCCATGATAACATGTGTTGCTAAATGTCTTTCTTTTCAATTCTCCTTACCTATAGCCAAATAATAAAATTTTATACAAGGAGAAAATAAAGATTTTAAGCTGTATATAAAAATCCTCCATTTGAGGAATGCTTGATACATAGATGTTTTGTGGGTTTTTTTTCCTCTGCCTTCATTTGACCATTGTTTTTAGTTATTAATATGTCTATAAATTAATTAATTAACTGTGAAAATGGCAGAATAATCAGAACTAAACTTTGGAAAAAAATAGCCACTTCACTCTACTAAATTTACATTCACTGTTATGATAAATATTTTGGAGAGCATTGTGTAATATCCTCTGATTTAAATTGATCTGTCATTACTGGGTGAAGTAATGAATAATACTGTAAACAAAGCAAGGTAAGATTATGAGCGATCACGAGACTACACACATGCAATTTACCTACAGAATTCCACATATATGAAAACTTACAGCATACTACAGCACTGTAATATCAGTACTGTAAAAAATTCCTGTTAGATTTAAGAATTCCCTTTCCTACACCAGAGTCAGGATATCTTTATGAGTAGTGCAAGAGTAGCACTAATAAAAATAATTTCACTTAACTCATTTTGTTGTTAACCTGTGTTTCTCTAACACTTTCCAAGAAATGAGTTTATACTAGACAATAACTAATGCCTTACCTTGGTGTATGAAAAAGAACTTTCAGCTTTCTACTGTCTCTTGATGCTGTACACAAGGCTGTATACAAGTGTCATAGACAGTGTTCTGTTGCTGTGAAGAGACACAATGACCACAGCTAATCTTATAAAGGAAAGCATGTAATTTGGGGCTGGCTTAGAGTTCCAGAGGGTTAGTCCATTGTTTCATGGCAGGAAGCATGGCCACATGCAAGCGGACCTAGTTCTGGAGGAGTAGCTGAGAGTTCTATAGCAGGATCCACAAGCGACAGGAAGAGAGAGCTACTGGGCCTGCCTTGGGCTTTTGAAAGCCTTAAAGNCCACCCCTAGTGACACACTTTCTCTAACAAGGCCACACATCCCAATCCAAAGCCACACCTCCTAATCTCTCTCAAGTAGCACCACTCCTGATGACCAAGAGTTCAAACATGAGCCTACTTGGGTCATTCCTGTTCAAACCACCACAGTAAGTTTGCCTGCTGCCTATCAGCTTCAATGGACCAGTCAGGTCAGTCAAAATGTAGATATAAGACACTGTAGTGGAAGTCATCAAATCTTGAGAAGGTATCTCAGTATCCCAGTAGATTATACACTTAAAAATTTACATCCAATTTTCAATCATCCATTGCCTACATTGCAGGAAAATATATTTCACAAAGAGGGAGGGTCTCTTCTGTATTTTCAACTAGAAACTGATGTGAACTATCTCCTCTACTATCTCCTAGGTTACCAAATGTTTCATACAGTCTATTAACAGTCTATTAACCCTATTGTCCAATAAAAAAATGCCTTAATCTCCTCAAAGGATATTTAACCCCTTGATTACTTACTGAGTTTTGAAAAAATTAGTGAACAGCATTGAATGCTTTCCTTAAGGAATCTAGACTGGGAACAAATGTGGGTTCCTATTCCTTTTCAGGCACTCCCAGCAGCATTTCCTATCTGTGAAAGCAATTCCTTGTCAATAAGTATAGATTTCACTTAAAGACAAAATAGCGTAATCTTGTAATAAGTAAAAAAAAAAAAAACTCGTTTCTAATTTTGTGATGATTAAATATTATCTTCATTATTTATAAAAGAAAGTATATCTAGGGGCTGAAGAGATGGTTTAGAGGTTAAGAGCACATACAGCTTTTGCAGAAGACATGAGTTTTTGTGGCTGCTCACAAACACCTGTAATTCCAGCTCAAGGGGGATCTGATGCCTCTGATGCCTGCAGACACCTGCATTCATATACACACAATAATGATAAATAAAAATTAATAGAAATAAATACATATTTTTAAAAGGAATCAAGTTAGACAAGTTTAACTTTTTCTTCACTTCCTGACATCAAAGATAGTGAACCATGTAGCTCGAATTCTAATTGGCCTTAAAAATAAAAACCTAGAGCCAGATATTGAGGTAAATGCTGAAAGATCAGAGAGACAAAGGAGCACCTCTTACCTCACCAACTCCTCAGCCTGAAAGGGGCTGAACTCCTGTCTCTGCCTGCCTTATATTCCTCTCTCCGCCCAGCCATATCACTTCCTGTTTCCTCCTCCCTAGTGCTGGGATTAAAGGCATGTGCCTCCCAAGTCCTGGGATCAAAGGCATGAGATCACAAATGCTGGGATTAAACGTGTGTGCCACCACTGCCTGACCACTATAGTTAACTAGTGGCTTAGCTCTGCACTCTGATTTCCAGGCAAGCTTTATTTGTTAGAGCACAAACAAAATATCACCACAGAACAATGAAGCATCACATTGGTTAAATTTGGGAAAATGACCTAATTACTCTAGCCTCTGCTTTTCCAGTCCTCTTTAAAAGCACCCCTTAATCTGAGCCATGCCTGGTGGCACCTGTCTGTAATTTCAGCACTGTGGATACTGAGATAAGAGTGTTAAAACTTTGAAAACAGCCTCATTTTATTGAATGGCATTGTCTCAAAAAATCATTATTGCCACCAANAGTAAAAAATGAATTCAATTCCCAGAGCCCCCAATGGAAGGAGATAATTGTCTCCCACAAGTTGTTCTCTTATCACCACAGATGCCTCTTCTCATATACATGGAGGCTTCAGAGTATACATGCAGGTATGCACACACACAAGCGTACTAAATAAATAATCAATATTTAATAATTTAATTAAAAAATGTGTTACTAGTACTTAAATTTTTTGAAATGCTTAATTGATATATATACAGAGTATGTACTGTGTTTAACAAGTAATACATATTGATATGTTTATATATGCACATACAGAGATTTAGAAAGAAGGGAGGGAAAGAGACAGAGAAATCTATATTACTACCTCATAAATTGCAATGCAATGTGAAACCTCTATTTTGTGAAGGGTAGCTGAATATTGTAGGCATAAATTTTCATGAGCCTATAAGCAAAAGATTTTTAACTTCCTTGAAAAAAATCATTGCAAGACTTAATTTACCTTATCTCTTAGGACACTTCTTAGCCTCTCTCTTCCCAACAAGAATTGNCCACCATTCTGATCAGTGTGATTTGTTATTCTATGTAGGTGGTACACTTGGACCTTAAGTACAGTTAAATACAGTTAACTCTAGTCAACTTGAATTTTTTTCTATATTGACAGCCAAAAAGGATTTTATTATGGACAGTAATCATTTTTCATATATATATATATACATGAATGTGTGTGTGTGTGTGTGTGTGTGTGTGTGTTGCTGTGAATGTGAAACTGGTCACCATTCCAATGAATCACTGATTCATCCCAGTCATTGTTATGCATGGTGTAACAACCACAACAAAATTCCCAAATGACACAAAACTCAGATTTCAGAATATTTTCATTAATATAGTGGTCCCTCAATAAACAATGAAGCTGGCCCTTTAGTGTTGCTTCCTTCTAATATGGCATCTATGGATGCATCTTGACTAATTTTTACATGTATTGAGGTATATGTGGCTGGCTGCAAGAAGGACAACAAAGATGAGAATCATTACACATTAATTTTAATATAATGTTGTTCTAAATGTAGTCTGTTATGATAATGGATCTATTATTTGCATGAATATGCTTGTTATATGAACCAATGAATGTTGATATTTGAGTAGAGTATACTAAAAGAAAGGTGAAATGTAGGATTAGACAACCAACTTGATGAGTTACCAATCTGTTTGAGAAGGAAAGACAGAGGGAGAGGGGGAGGGGGAGTGGGAGTGGGAAGGAGAATAAGGGGGGAGAGAGAGACAGAGAGAGAGAGACAGAGAGAGAGACTCTACAACAGGCACAGGTGAATTATAATCTTGAGTGTGGGAAGGAGGAGAGATCTTGAGACAGAGACAGAGACAGAGTGACTCTACAACAGGCACAGGTGGTTTATAATCTCTGCTCTGATGCAGTTATCTACCAGGCCCANTGCAGTAGGTTCTCCTCTCCACATCAGTGGTAATGCTAAGATGTTTACAGCACATTCCCCTGACCCTTTGTTATTATATATAGAAAATATCAATGTTCTTATTTAACCAAGCTCAAAAGTCATCTCTAATCTTTTTTATCACAACTAAAAAGTCAGAGGATTAGCTTACAATTAAAAATCAAACACCTTTTTTGCTAGATATGTTTTTCAGCTTTGAAAAAAAAAGTTATGTGATAATAATGAGCAAATGTTAAAAGTTGTAGAAAATTTGAATTTTCATGCTCTGTTTCCATTCTAATTTAATTAATATTGTGTCCTACTCTTCTTGTACTTTTTAATAGTGTATGTATCAATGTCATGAGTCTATACTTCCACACATCTGAAGTAATGTATCCTATTCATCATTTCTGAGTGAATAAAATTATAAAATTTCTACTTCCATGTTCTTTTTATGTTACTCATTCTAGGTATCTTGGAAGATGGCTGCCCCTTCCCAGGGTCATTTTATGTAACTTCCACTGTTAAAACTCAGTTAGTCACACTGCTCTCATTTCATCTAACAGGACAGTCTGTACTAAAGTCCTCATATAACTTAGTGATGACTTCTGCCATAAAGACTATATTGCCCTGTATTGTTAAGATATTTGTATGTCCCAGGCATTTTTTCAATAAATTGTAATAAGAGTGAAATGTGCAATTTACAGAGATGTTATAATTTAGTAGTTAAATTCTTAACTGGCAGTATGTTTAAATATTTGTATGATAAATAATATAAATGTGTACATGTTTAAATAGTATAAATGTATTNTAAATGCACATTCAAATGTAATTAAGAGA
Source organism: Neotoma lepida (assembly GCA_001675575.1). NCBI lineage: Eukaryota > Metazoa > Chordata > Mammalia > Rodentia > Cricetidae > Neotoma > Neotoma lepida. The sequence continues at coordinate 38,004 of LZPO01008285.1, read as the reverse complement.
CACAATAGAGTAATAAAATGACCTTGTGCAATCACTATGTATCCATGAGAAGGAATTATTTTCAAGTGTCTTAGCATCTTGTCAATATTCTTATGAAAGAAACACATTTTACTTTGCATTTTGGTGATGAGTAAATTAATATATAGAAGCAGAGCTTCAGCAAAGGATAACTTCCATGCACTTTACCCACAATCCTTGCCTTGAATTATTTTTATTTTCTGTTTTCATGTGTAAATATAACATGAGAGCAAAACAAAGAAAACAGGACTAAGAGAGAAAAATAAAATGTAAAGTTAGAGAAAGAGAGAATAAAGGAAAAATTCATGTGAAGATAATTTGAGTTTAAGCAGTTAATAGCTGAATAATGACTACCAAAGTAAAAAGAAAGAGTCAATAAAAAGAGTGTTTTGAAAATGATGGATGAAACCAGAACATAAATAAGTGAGAGACAAAGCCAAGAAATCTTATTGAGTCTACATTATAAAAGGTTTTGAATCTGTGCTTTAGAGTTTATTCTGTAGGGGTGTGTGTGTGTGTGTGTGTGTGTGTGTGTGTAGAGGCGGGGGATTTCTTGAAACTACATCAAGTATGGATAACTTGACTCCCTGTGTTCTTGACAGAGAATTCTGACTGCAATATAGAGGCTGAACTAAAGTGATTAAAGAAGAAAAAAAAATGATGCTAGTCAAGTAGAGTTTAAGATGAAGAATGTTAAAATGTGTTTTAAAAAGGTGGGTAGCATTTTAACAATAGGTCTGGTCTGACCTTCTAATGAATCAGGTAAAGGAGGGGAATGAACAGTGCTATTTTTGGTTCAGGATGAATGGAGGAGCAATTAATGGAGAATAGGAATAATAAGGTAATTTGGGGCAGGAGAATATTAAAGTCACCAGGAATAGGTGGCACAATAAAGAAAATAAGGAGCAAGTGAAGACAGTGTATCANCATTTATGACATTGTTTGACAGAACTGTGCTATCAAGTAGAAACATTTTCCAGAGAAAGTGAATGGTTCTGTGCTGGTTTTATTAGTAGCTCCTCTGGACTTCTCTGCCACATCAGTAACTATTTTCCGAGTAGAGGAGCCAATATAACAAAGTTTGAAATCTTCCAAGTATTCTTTCTTAAGCATTAATTTGGATAATGAATTTGATGGTATGGTGGTTTGAATAAGAATGGCCCTCAAGGCCCATACATGTGAATGCTTGGACATTAGGGAGTGACAACACTTGGGAGGGAAAAGGAGGTGTGCCCTTGTTGGAGGAAGTGTGTCTCTGAAGCTGGGCTTTGGGATTTCAAAAGCTCACGCCAGGCCCAGTGTCTCTCTCTCCCTGTTACCTGCAGTAACTGCAGAACTCCCAGTTACTTCTCTAGCACCATGTCCACCTGTATGCCACCATACTCCCTGCCATCATGATGACAGAATAAAACTCTGAAATGGTAAGCAAGCTCCGATTAAATGTTTTTTTTAATTAATTAATTAATTAATTATTTTAAAAAGCTCTTTTCATTTTCCATACCAATCCCAGTTCCCCCTCCCTCCCCTTTTCCTGCTTCTCCACCTCCCATCCTACCCCTGTTCACTCCTCAGAGAAGGTAAGTCCTCCCTTGGGGAGTCAACAATGTTTGGCATACTAAGTTGAGGCAGGACCAAGNCCCTCTCCCTGTGTCAAGGCTGTGTCAAGGTATCCCACCCTGGGGAAGAGTGTGCTTGAACTTACCTCCCCTAATCAGATTAGTGACTATCTAATTGTCATCACAGAACCTACATCCAGTAACTGATGGAAGCAGATGCAGAGATCCACAACCAAGCACTGGGTTGAACTCCTAGACTTCAGTTGAAGAGAGGGAGGAGGGATCACAGGAGCAAGTGAGATCAAGATCATGATGGGGAAAACCATAGACACAGCTGACCCAACCTTGTGGGATCTAATGGACTCTGGCCTGTCAGCTAGGAAGCATGCATGGGACCAAGTTAGGCCCTCTGAATGTGGGTGACAGTTATGTGGCTAGATCTATTTGGAGAGCCCCTGGCAGTGGGACCAGACTTATCCCAGGTGCATGAAGTGGCTTTTTAAATGCTTTCTTTCATAAGACTTTCTGTGGTCATGGTGTCTTCTCACAGTAACAGAACACTGATTAAGACAGATGAGTTCNTGGGTTCAAATGACTCAGTGGGTAAAAGACCTAGTGTATCACAGCCATTTATGTCAGTTCTGTGAAGCCTTACTTTAAAATATGAGTAGAAGTTTAAAATGTGGGTGTTCAGAGTTTAGCATATACTCCAGTCTTGTATCAAATAACCCTCAATAAGTGGTTGTACCATTGTCTGACCAACCACGTACACACCACCTCCTCAAGCAAAGCAGAATCATTACCACTGTGTGTGTGTGTGTGTAGGTTGTAAAGTAAGTTTTTGTATAGACATATGGCCTTTAGGTGGTCTTATATGATAGACATTTTCAGGAGTCAGCAGATGTGTTATTTTTCCTTTTTAGGTTGAAATGTTTTATTTATATATTTCTTAGTTCATTTCGCTAGCCAAGTATTTCAGCACTTTTTTAAAAGCAAGTAGTGGTATTAGGCATGATCAATCACCTTGTAGGAAATCTTAGAGGACAGCTTCAACAATGCCTCCACTGATATGATATTACTTGTAGAACTTTTACACAAACATGTAATGGTGATAAATCCATTCTATACATATTATTTGCAACAGAATTGAAAATGATGTTGCCCTTTCTTAACATCTTTNTCTGCTATTCTCACTGGGGTTTGTTGTTGTTGTTGTTGTTAATATGATATTATTGAAAAATTCACATACAATCAACAAGTCATGCAATCCATGTGTAAATGCCACGTGTTCATGATATATATAGTTCTTAGCTGTGTGGTTGATTCTGGTTTACTAGAATTTCCCTCTTTCTCTTTCCCTTCCCTTCCCTTCCCTTCCCTT
>LZPO01008285.1:12746-27476 GCA_001675575.1 Neotoma lepida | reverse complement strand
TTTAGTGTGTGTGTGTGTGTGTGTGTGTGTGTGTGTGTGTGTGCGCGCGTGCGCTCATGTGCATGCTTGTGCATCATAGATTGCCTGTGGCCATCAGAGGGCAGCTTGTGGACATCAATTTTCTTCTTGTACCACATGGGTTCTGGATTCAAAATCAGGTCCCTCAACCCCTTTACCAACCAAGCCATCTTGCTGGACAGGAATTTTTAATGTCAACACTTTAATTTAGTCAACTCTTCCCATTACTTTCAAGCTTAAAATTTCATCTGGGTAACCATCACACATTCTCAAGGTTTATAGTCTTCTGAGTCATATTATTTAGTTAAGAATATTTTTAACTTAGAAAGATCCTAGAATAAAAAATATCCAGACATGTCAGTTATAACTTGAGCCTTACATCAGAACTCTTGTTTTTATTACCTAAGAGAAAAAAATAAAAGGTATCAATAATAAAAGAGGAGCTAAATATCCAGTGTTTGCAGATATCATGATCTTGTTGTTAGAAAACCTTAGGACTCCATGTAAAACTATAGGAAGCAAGAACAAATGCGATACTTGAAGGGTACAAAGCCAGCATAGAAAATGTCGGTAGCATTTCTGAATACCAACAGTAGACTACCTGAAAAAAATAAAAATTCTAATTACAAATAAAATACTTACAAATAAATTTAACCTCAGAGGAGAAAAACCTGGGTGCTTCGTCCCACAAAACTTTAGTAAATTAAATCAATGAAATGACAAATTAATGCAAGGATCTGACTTGTGATGATCTGACTTGATGATGAACAATTTATTGAAGAATCTAAAAAATATCTTAAGAAAATAAAGGGAAAAGGAGTTTTTCAAAACTCTAGTGACATTCTTCATAATTGAAAAAGAAAAGCAAACAGTATTTGAATGGGACAGCAAAATACCCAGACAAGTCAAAGCCAACTTGGGCAAAAGGATGAAGAGAGAGACACTGTGTCCCCTGATGTAAAAATCCCACAAATCTGTAGTGAAAACAGAGTGCTAATGGCGTTTAAAAATCACAAAGACCAAAAGGAAAGCGTTCTGAGGCCAGAAAAAGTCCTGTTACTGTTTTCATGTTTCATTGATTTTATCGAAGACATTAAGAGCACAGGAGAGGAAAATAAAAGGTCTTTAATGATATGTGTTGGAGGCCAGGGAAATAACTTAGTTGTTAGAGTACTGTGTTCTGGCACCAGCACCTCAAATATGGGCTTGATGTCTCATGCCTATCATCCCAGCACTTGGAAAGGGAGGGCAGGAGAATCAGATGTTCAAGGCCATTCCTGACTAAATAGCAAGTTGGAGGTTCAGACCAGCATGTATGAGATCGTATCTCAATAATAAATAAATAAATATAATAGTGAAATATTGAATTCTTGATGATTGTTCCAAGAATAAATTTTCAAAATCCTTATCACAAATAAATGATAAGCAAGTGTTAATTAGCATGATTCAATAAGTCTACAACATATGTGCTTATAAAAGTGTCATGTTGTGNAACAGAAGTATGTATANATTTATTTTTAGTTAAAAATCAGTTTAAAACTTTTTTCATGTACTCAAGATTAAAAAATCACCACATAGAGTTATCTTGAAAGCAACTTGGAAAAGGAGAACATTTTAATCATATATTAGAAAACAATTGATAGCTGACTTCTTAAAAGAAATAGAACTAGAAAGTAGTACAATTATATATATATACAAGTTATATATATATATATTTTAATTTATATATATTGAAAGTTGCACAGCATCCTAATCAAATTATGTCCCCCTCACAAAAAAAAATTAGTAGTGAAAGACAAACGAAAATAGTTTTAGAGAAACCACATACTGATGATGCCTCAGTTCCTTAGCCTGGCTAAAATTTGGTAGTCATTAACAACTATAGACAAAACTAGGGCCTTTTTTTTTTCCCAATAATGGNTGGAATTCTAATTTGCCTCTATCATTCCCAGGTCTCTTCACAGATTCTGGAGTCTCTGTGATCCTCTTTCTTGAAGAATCTCTCTGTAGAAAATATAACAACTCCATTCTGAGGCCTAAAAATTTCTCTTGCTGATATCTCTACTCTTCAGGTGGCCCTTGGACATGAACCCCTCAACGATTCAATCCACCCTCATTCTGAAGTGAGATACAGGTATACATAGGAACACATACATTCTTGATTCTCACAAATCAGAGAACTTAGCCCTGTACTACTCTCCTGGCACTGTCCTAACCCTGTAGGAGTTAGGAGTTAATGCCACATTTCTTCATTTCTTAACCAGAGCCAGACACTAGCTTATGGCCCCAAAATGTAGGACACCCTAGATCCAGGAAACACCAAATCCTGCAGACCCCGGTGAGAGTTTCTGAAAATATCTCTTGCTCTTTTTTTCTACATTCTCATCTATTTTCAGTTCTTACCATCTTTTAAGATTTCAAGAATCCCGAAATCCCCCTATGAAAATTGACAATATTCATATGTCTTTTTCTCCTCTGAAACTGAATTCCCTCATGTCTTGGCACCTATCAATTTTAATCGCNGGCTCCCATTGGCTCCCTCTATATATTCTTGAATGACTGAATGAACAATTATTTTAATTTTGACATGCAGATTTCTAAACACTTTCTATATTAAAGATAGATCATCTAGTATTTTTAACTTTTGACAGCATGCAATTATAATCNGATGTAATTAAATTTAAGTCCTGAAAGATGTTCATCATAAGTCTCAGAAGAGAGAGAATTATGGCTTTTAATTTTACTTACATCTAAAATAAATGTTCCTCCTATGTCTTAAGAATAAGAGTCATGGAATAATGAGAAAGACTGAAAAATATAAGTTGGAGTCTGACTAGCAATGCTGCAAAGTTTATGGGAAAAGCTACTCTTGAAGAACAAAGAAAAAGGGTTTCGACAAAGTTGGGTAGTCAAAACGTGCATTCCATCCTCTGGTGCTTATCGCAAATGAGGCTATTTTGAGTTTTTGTCTATCATTATAGTCAAGTAATTGTGACACAATCTTTCCAGTAAAGAGCATCCTGAAGTATAGTAAACCTATTTTACACATCAGTGCATTAAAGAGCACACCTCTATAAAACATGATTGTCATGCTTGTCATCATCCCACTGACAAAACGTAGAAAAAGCCATAAAGGAAAGTTTACTGAGCATATCACAAGAGGTGGGAGGGAAGGGGTAGATATTTCTCACTACTGGCATATCCTGTGACCACATTCTGAATCATCAACCTTGTGGCCATCTCATGAACCTACCTTAGATGACTCTGTTGGTACCAACTTATTTGCAGGAAAACATGTTTTTTTTTTAAGTATAGAAAGATAGATGATAGATTTTTATTAAGATACCATAATGAGCAACACTATTATTCCTTTTTATCCTGGGCTGTCTGCACTGATTGACATTCATAATTCTTAAATGTGAATGCAATAAGATTTTTCTGTGGCTAATGAAAGAGCGATTTATACATTTCCTGCTGCTCTTAAAGCTAGAAACTGAATGTCCCCACAGCATACACCCACTGAAGTTTATATTTTTAGATTATAATTCCTTTATTTTCGGAATTCCCCAGCCTCAGCCCAACATCTATCCAAGGAGTAAGAGACAAATGACACATTTGACATTCAGGCTAGTTACTGGTTTTTGTTTGTTTATTTGTTTGTTTGTTTTGGGTCCTATGTGTGGTGGTCATTATGATGCATTATGAATTTGTTTCAAATGGTAGAGGACATTTTACATAATGGGACTAAACTTTATAACAAGGATATTTTCTATATAAGACATTGTTATATTTCTTTTGCAAACTTATCCCTGATGTAGTACATACAAAAAGGAAGANTTAGAAGCTTGAAGAGCCAATAACAGTTATTCAAACTAAACTGCATGTGGAACTTGCTATGGGCACTGGAGGTTGAGATGGGATACTGTATTTGCATATATAGCATATGTGGAAAACTATTCTACCATTTTATGTAGCAGCAATTGTATTTAGTTTAATGTCTTTTAAGTCCTATAAAATGGCATTAAGAAATTTTGCTATTTGGATGGTGAACTATCAAAGCTGTGGTCTTAAGTCATCATAACACTATGAGTTTGACTCTTTAAGCTTCATTAAGTCAGGAATATAAATATGACAGATCAACCAAATGAAATCAGGAGGAAGCNGAGTGAGTTTGTTACCTCATATTTGTGGGTACATATCATGTTCACTTACTGTGTGATTACATGGCCATTCCACCAAAATCAAGATAAATGACTGTCATTAATTCTCTACTTAATGCCAGGACTTTCCTGAGGATTCAGGAAACAGATGCACCTTAACCAATTTCTGCCATCTTCTTTCTTTGTCCATTTTTTCTTCTGTCACTTGCAGAAGCTCAAAACATGTCTCTCAGATGTTCCAATTAATGGTCCTTTCAGAGGTACTGAGCACCCTGTGAGGAACCTTGGCAGTGTGAGAGTCATACTGTCATGGTTTGAATGGGAAATATAGTGTCATATATTTGAACACTAGTCCCTGTTCATAGTACTGTTTGCGGACTATGAGGACAGGGGGCCTTGCTTGCTTGAGGAAGTATGTCACTGGAAGTGGGCTTTAAGGGTTTATAGATTTGCCATGTCTGCTTCACCATTATGGCCTTCCACTCTGGACAATGAACCAAAATAAATTGTTTCTTCTCGAAATTGTATTTGTTCATGNTGTTTTAGCAGAGCCACTGAGAACTGATTAATGCATACACTGTATGCATCCAACCTCCATCATCTGTGTTTGCCTTGATGGATATCTTGAAAATTGGAAATCTCTTCTCTACCACCTCTCCTAGAACTCACTAACTAACATTTTAAGTGAAGAAAATTGATATTCTAAAGAAAAACTTGGATGAAGTAAAAACATACTTAAACCATCCTTTCTCAGTAGTCATTAATTGCCCACAGCTCTCCATCTAGGGTTGGGTCCTTCTAAGATCTCTCTCATCCACATCAGCATGCCAGTTGGGGTTGTCTTTATTGAGGTTGTGTTTAGGCAGCCATAATATTGAAATTTCATGGGTCCATCTTTCCTGTCCTATGTAGAAGACTATCTCATAGTGGATGCCCTGTCTTCTGGATCTTACTGCCTCCTCTTCTGTGGTGTTCCTGGAGCCTTCAATGCAGGTGTCATGCCGTAGTTATATTAATTGGCATTGGGCACCCTCGTGGTCATATGGACATGAAGATTGGAAACAAAGTAGTTTGCTGTTTATATTTTTAGCAGAGTTTAAAACTATATGCTGGAAGAAATAAGGTGACAAATACAGGCAGCATTTCTCCAGTGTTTTGAGGAAAGTCTCATTCACCTCNTATGTTTTATGTCTAACAAGGGAAAACAAATCCTCTTGAAATTAAATTCATCCTTGTTTTCCAAATAATTCTACCCACCTAGGTAATTGAGATTTTGACTTTGATATTGCTGGCATAAAGTAGCTGGGCATGATCACAAGTCTTACCAATTGCTGTTATTTAGTAAAAACTTTGTCTCCCTTTTTGTTGACTTAGGTATGGGTGGGGAAATGTGAGGTAGATTGATGAACATAAAATGGAAATTGTTTTCCATTCCAAACTTGAACCCACACAACATTAACAGTGCTGAAATGCTCGTAGCACACAGTTGCAATGGAGTATGCCGGTCATAGTAACATCGGTTGCTTTATTTTTCATCACAGCTAAACAGNTGTTCTACTTTGATTATGCTTAGTTATTTTTAATTTGTGTATGTCCACGCATGCATGTCTGTGTATATAAGCACAAGTGCATGCAGGTGACTATGAAGGCCAAAAGAGAATGCCAAATCCTTTGCAGCTGGAGTTGCAGGTGATTATGACCCACTTGATGTGGGTGCTGGGAACTGAACCTGTGTTTTAAAGAAGAGCAGTAAATGCTCTTAATGGCTGAGCTATCTCTCCAGCCCCCAGATGCTCCATTTTAAATTAAAAGATATTTCAAGAATCTGTCTTAGAAACAGAAGCAGCATTTGAAAATTATTCAATAAAAATAACATTATTATTTATATAGAATAAACTCACAAATGTCCATTTATGGATTAATGATCTGTATGAACTAATTCAATGACAAATACTACAATCTTGACTGACCTTAGTAATTCTCTTTCACTTCCTAAAACACTTCCAATAACCTCTTAATTCATTTACCAAGCCACATGCCAAAGATGAGGACTAATATCATTGAATAATCACTACTTAACAGAATTATTTTTTAAGATATTTTTGCTTCCCTGCAAGTATTTTTAGCATATTTTAAAAATAATTGTAATTACAAAACATAGATACTTGGATAAAAAATAATGAACAATTTGCTCTTTAGAATATTAGCAATCATGCCTGTCTGTATTTTATGAACAAAACAACAAAGCAGTTTAATCAGTAATGCTTTTCATAATACCTGTATTATTGTAGGCTGATCAAAAATTTCTGAAAATCTGAAGTGTTTCATTTGACTTGTATAATTCAGAGTCTGACTAGATGGCAGATTCTTCTTCAACTTTTAAACTACAATTTATTTCATCAAAGTTACACACAGCTATTGTGAAATGAAAATCATAAAATTATGCTACGTTAATTTGTCCTCAAACTGGATATTTTGCCAAGTTATTTCCTTGATCGTTAACTGTCTCATATACTAAAGAATATTGACAATTTATTTTTCAGGGTATAAGGACCTCAACACCATACACTTTTAGAAAATACATTGTTAGAAAATAAGCCTCTTAGCTGTTTACGAGGAGAACTGTCAGAGGATCTTTTGCACAGCTCAAAGCCTTTATGTCCCCCAAAGTCAATTGAAAGTTGTTTGCTGTTTCCAGTAGAGAATTAGTCATTGTGCATAAGTCTGTACTCTCCTCAACATAAGTGTCAATCAGAGTACTCTGCTGAACGACATGCCTGTCATTGTTGGCATTTTTATTTGATGAATTTTGCCTCTTTTTTCCCCCACTTCACTCTTACAAATATATACAAAAATCGTGTCATTCATTAGAAGAAATACAAAATTAATTTGGCTTTCAAAACCATGCCTGCTGTCATTTTTCTATAGTTAAGATTTTTACCTGAAGCATAGACTGTCTCACCCCGACATCAGGCTGCAGTAATTAATCATTAAATAGTGATCAAGGAAGTGGGCCCCAGAAATATCTGCATACAGTACCATATGCTAGAGCCAGCTGCAAGCTAGTACTTGGAGAGAGGCTGTGCGGGCTGACAGGAGCCTGCTGTGAAGCTCAAGCACAGTGTGCCTCTCGCCAAGGACCAGAAGCAGGACACTTGCTTGTGTTGACCTTCATTACCTGACATCGTTTAAAAGACAAAATGTCAGAGCTAATGTGCTGGAAGTTGAAGCATTTAATCACATTTTAATGAGGACACCAGCACTGTCCCACGCTTTATCTTCTTTTTTATTTTTTCTCTGTCCCTTATACAAAATCAAATAACTCTAGCAACATGTATTTGATACCAATAGGAGGAACTTTAAAATTGTTTCTTACTGATAAAATTAAGTGGAACAAATTTAATGTATATATTCTTTTTAATTGAGGTGTAGCTAGAAGGAACGTGCATCTTGCTTGCAAATATTTCAGAGGCCATTGTATACAAAAGAAAATGTCTGTTGCCTGGTCTCCCACGGGGAGTTAATAGAGCTCATGAGTGGAAGTTATTAAATGACATATTTGAACTTCATTTAAGTTATATTTATTAGCAGTTAGAGATGCCTAATAAAGATAGATCCCTCTTCATGAGACATAGTGCTTCTCTTTCTGTATAGAGGTCTGTTTACAGAGGGAAGTAGACTCAAGCAGGACTCCCTCTAAGAAGCAAATGGTTCAATATCAAAATTCTAGAAGGATTGTGAAAGTTTTCAATCTGATTAATAATTTTTGCCTATATACCCTTGTACTGGACACACTACTGACTAATTCAGTGCAAAACTATACTCTAGGTAAAAATCAACATTCCCACATTAATAAGAACAAAGAATATTCAAGTTAATAAAAAGACTTTCTGTGTCCTAGAATACAGANTGCTTGCTGCATTTACTTTATTTACACTTCATATATTCTCTCAATTTTACCATCCATAGATATCTAAATCTCCTAATTTCCCTTTGAATATAATCTATCAGAAGGCATTTTCCAAATTTACAAATTTACCGAAGAAGACTTTCCAATTACGGTATCTTTGTAAATTGGAATTATACTTCAGACACACAATTATTAATCTTAAATTAAGGAAGCTTAGAGAATGTTGTATTATTTGGCATTCATGTCTGTAGTGACCATTACTTAACCCTCACTAAACAAATAAAGCAAGCCCCATTCAGAACTAAGCATGAGTTCAGGGACGGAAGGGAGCTCAATGAGCAAAGTGCTTGCTGACCACGACTGAAGACTGGAGACTGGGCAAGCACCTGTGCAAAAAGCCAGCNTGTTCTACTTTGATTATGCTTAGTTATTTTTAATTTGTGTATGTCCACGCATGCATGTCTGTGTATATAAGCACAAGTGCATGCAGGTGACTATGAAGGCCAAAAGAGAATGCCAAATCCTTTGCAGCTGGAGTTGCAGGTGATTATGACCCACTTGATGTGGGTGCTGGGAACTGAACCTGTGTTTTAAAGAAGAGCAGTAAATGCTCTTAATGGCTGAGCTATCTCTCCAGCCCCCAGATGCTCCATTTTAAATTAAAAGATATTTCAAGAATCTGTCTTAGAAACAGAAGCAGCATTTGAAAATTATTCAATAAAAATAACATTATTATTTATATAGAATAAACTCACAAATGTCCATTTATGGATTAATGATCTGTATGAACTAATTCAATGACAAATACTACAATCTTGACTGACCTTAGTAATTCTCTTTCACTTCCTAAAACACTTCCAATAACCTCTTAATTCATTTACCAAGCCACATGCCAAAGATGAGGACTAATATCATTGAATAATCACTACTTAACAGAATTATTTTTTAAGATATTTTTGCTTCCCTGCAAGTATTTTTAGCATATTTTAAAAATAATTGTAATTACAAAACATAGATACTTGGATAAAAAATAATGAACAATTTGCTCTTTAGAATATTAGCAATCATGCCTGTCTGTATTTTATGAACAAAACAACAAAGCAGTTTAATCAGTAATGCTTTTCATAATACCTGTATTATTGTAGGCTGATCAAAAATTTCTGAAAATCTGAAGTGTTTCATTTGACTTGTATAATTCAGAGTCTGACTAGATGGCAGATTCTTCTTCAACTTTTAAACTACAATTTATTTCATCAAAGTTACACACAGCTATTGTGAAATGAAAATCATAAAATTATGCTACGTTAATTTGTCCTCAAACTGGATATTTTGCCAAGTTATTTCCTTGATCGTTAACTGTCTCATATACTAAAGAATATTGACAATTTATTTTTCAGGGTATAAGGACCTCAACACCATACACTTTTAGAAAATACATTGTTAGAAAATAAGCCTCTTAGCTGTTTACGAGGAGAACTGTCAGAGGATCTTTTGCACAGCTCAAAGCCTTTATGTCCCCCAAAGTCAATTGAAAGTTGTTTGCTGTTTCCAGTAGAGAATTAGTCATTGTGCATAAGTCTGTACTCTCCTCAACATAAGTGTCAATCAGAGTACTCTGCTGAACGACATGCCTGTCATTGTTGGCATTTTTATTTGATGAATTTTGCCTCTTTTTTCCCCCACTTCACTCTTACAAATATATACAAAAATCGTGTCATTCATTAGAAGAAATACAAAATTAATTTGGCTTTCAAAACCATGCCTGCTGTCATTTTTCTATAGTTAAGATTTTTACCTGAAGCATAGACTGTCTCACCCCGACATCAGGCTGCAGTAATTAATCATTAAATAGTGATCAAGGAAGTGGGCCCCAGAAATATCTGCATACAGTACCATATGCTAGAGCCAGCTGCAAGCTAGTACTTGGAGAGAGGCTGTGCGGGCTGACAGGAGCCTGCTGTGAAGCTCAAGCACAGTGTGCCTCTCGCCAAGGACCAGAAGCAGGACACTTGCTTGTGTTGACCTTCATTACCTGACATCGTTTAAAAGACAAAATGTCAGAGCTAATGTGCTGGAAGTTGAAGCATTTAATCACATTTTAATGAGGACACCAGCACTGTCCCACGCTTTATCTTCTTTTTTATTTTTTCTCTGTCCCTTATACAAAATCAAATAACTCTAGCAACATGTATTTGATACCAATAGGAGGAACTTTAAAATTGTTTCTTACTGATAAAATTAAGTGGAACAAATTTAATGTATATATTCTTTTTAATTGAGGTGTAGCTAGAAGGAACGTGCATCTTGCTTGCAAATATTTCAGAGGCCATTGTATACAAAAGAAAATGTCTGTTGCCTGGTCTCCCACGGGGAGTTAATAGAGCTCATGAGTGGAAGTTATTAAATGACATATTTGAACTTCATTTAAGTTATATTTATTAGCAGTTAGAGATGCCTAATAAAGATAGATCCCTCTTCATGAGACATAGTGCTTCTCTTTCTGTATAGAGGTCTGTTTACAGAGGGAAGTAGACTCAAGCAGGACTCCCTCTAAGAAGCAAATGGTTCAATATCAAAATTCTAGAAGGATTGTGAAAGTTTTCAATCTGATTAATAATTTTTGCCTATATACCCTTGTACTGGACACACTACTGACTAATTCAGTGCAAAACTATACTCTAGGTAAAAATCAACATTCCCACATTAATAAGAACAAAGAATATTCAAGTTAATAAAAAGACTTTCTGTGTCCTAGAATACAGANTGCTTGCTGCATTTACTTTATTTACACTTCATATATTCTCTCAATTTTACCATCCATAGATATCTAAATCTCCTAATTTCCCTTTGAATATAATCTATCAGAAGGCATTTTCCAAATTTACAAATTTACCGAAGAAGACTTTCCAATTACGGTATCTTTGTAAATTGGAATTATACTTCAGACACACAATTATTAATCTTAAATTAAGGAAGCTTAGAGAATGTTGTATTATTTGGCATTCATGTCTGTAGTGACCATTACTTAACCCTCACTAAACAAATAAAGCAAGCCCCATTCAGAACTAAGCATGAGTTCAGGGACGGAAGGGAGCTCAATGAGCAAAGTGCTTGCTGACCACGACTGAAGACTGGAGACTGGGCAAGCACCTGTGCAAAAAGCCAGCNGTGGTGGTTGTGCACAGATCCCCAGTCCTGAACAGGGAGAAGCTGGGAGACTTCTGAGTCTCATTACAACCCAGCCGAGCCCACATCCTGTTGAGAAACCCTGTGTCAAAAATGAGGTAAAGGCACCTGAGTAATAGCATTGGAAATTGCCTCTGGCCTTCACATGAACCAACATGAACACACACACACACACACACACACACACACACACACAGAGAGAGAGAGTCCTTTTGGTGGTAGACAGAGTATTTGAAACTGAAGTTGAAGCATTTAGGGATCAAGAGATAGCTCGGCAGTTACGAGCATGTGCTGCTGTTCCAGAGGACCTGAATTCGGACCCTAGAACCCATATGAGGTGGTTCACACCTGCTTGCAACTCCAGCTCCAGACCTTTGAACTCTACAAGCACTTGCACACATGAGTATGTGCGTGTGTTTACACACAAGCACACACATGTATATTTAAAAGTGAAAATAAATCTTAAAGTTGAGGTGTCCAAAGATGGAAAATTATTCACAGACTTTAATTAACAGGACTGCACTGGCAACTGCTTTATCTATTATTNCAGAGAAACACACNGCTCTTTCCAGGTGAAAGCATTTGCAAATATCAGGATTAAGGAGGTGNATGCAAAAATAAGTAAATAACAATAGTACAAGACTTTTATTATGCTAAATCACAAAACTCTATTCTTTCTATAGAAACTTTTTATTCCTTTGTTTAATTCATATTAAAACAGTAGTTCTGAGGCTGGAGTTGACAGTTCAGAAGTTTAAAGCACTGGCTGTTTTTTCAGAGGATATTGGTTCAATTCTCAGACCCAACGTGGAAGCTCACAACTGTAACTCCAGTGACTGTAGATTCAGGGGATGCCCTCTCTGCCCTTCATAGACACTGCATGCATGTGGTGTACAAACATATATGTAGGCAAAACCTCTATAGATGTCTCTTATACACATCTAGATGTGTATAAGAGACAGGTGTATACATACGTCAGATGCCTTCACACATGAACTGAAGGGCTTACATGAAGGAGGCATTTAGGGCTATCTTTGACCAATTGATGCTTGATTGTTTTCATTTCAGTTAATGTAAAGATAATTAAATTACATGATATTTCCCAAACAGAAATTGTCAGATGAGTTGTGGAAACACAAACTCTGCCGTTTGATGTTTCTGACATGCTGTTCTTTTATGTGTGTTTTTTTAATTATTATTTTATTTTTAGGAGTCAGTTGCATTATTCTCCACACTTAAATTTAGAAGCGACTTCTATTAGAGAGATGGCTGNTTTTTAGCTCCTGGACTGCTTTCAAACTAAGAGCCATTGATTGGAAGGCATTTGCTTTGGTAGCTGACGATGTCTATCTGTAGTTGAAGATTACTAGCATTCTACGGCTGACAGATGTGTGGCTTCTGATACCTATCTTAAGCATTCAGTCTTTCTTGGTGGACACATGCCTGCAATGTCTTTGTTTTCTTCCCATGAAATCCTATGTTAATGTCTAATATTGAAGAAGAACAACAAAAAAGATGATTTCTCACAGCTGGAGTTTCTGATGCTTAATAATCACTCAGTGTGTCCTAATCCTGTCTCTTATACACATCTAGATGTGTATAAGAGACAGTTCATAGACACTGCATGCATGTGGTGTACAAACATATATGTAGGCAAAACCTCCTACACAGAAATTAAAATAAACCTAAAAAATAAAAATAATAACCCTGATATTGTTACTTCTGTCTCTTATACACATCTAGATGTGTATAAGAGACAGGTGTGTCCTAATCTCAATCTGTATTTAACCTTCATTCATCTCATTTTATGTTACTTTTTTTGTCATGTAACGCTAAAATGACAATATTTTCTTTACTAAAAGCACAGAAAGGATCCTGCTTCTAGGCCCTGGTGGATCCCTGGAGGATAAACACAGATCCTCCCCGTGTGACTAGANTTTGGGTGGTGTAAGCTATGCTTCCCTCCCACCAGTTCCCAAATAACCACTCAGAAGCTTACATTATTTATAAATGTTCGCCAATAGCTCAGGCTTGTTACTAGCTAACTCATATTTAAATTAACCCACATTTCTTACATATTGCTTTGCCACATGACTTAGTACCTTTTCTCAGTATGGCATGCATATCTTGCTTCTCTGTTTTCCCTTGCTACTCCCCTGACTCTGCCCTTCCTCCTTCCATCATTCTGTCTGTGTCAGGCTGTCTCACCCAATCTCTTCTTGCCAAGCTATCAGCCAATCAGCTTTTTATTAACAGTGAGCATAATCCACAGCATTTCCCCCTTTGTGTCTAATTAAAAAGGAAGGTTTTAAACTTAACATAAAAAAATTATATACAGCAAAAACAGTTAATAAGTAAGAATTATCGTAACAATATCCAATCTACTTGTCTTTGACAAAATTAGAGAAAATACTCTATTATCTGTCTTATCTTGGTGAGTTTAAAGTTTTATGTCTAATTTATCTTTTATCATAACTAAAGAAAACTATTACTATCTAGTCTTCAACTCCATCAAAAACCCCAGAAGGGTAAAATGTTGCCTAATCACAGGGACTTCAGGCTGCCTGAACAGTCACCCAAAGTTCCTCTGCTATACTGGGGCATCTATCTTCAGCCTACAAGCCTAGCATATATGACAGACTTTCCTAGGAAGCAGAGGATTTTGAAGGACTGTCCTACCTTGTCTTGGCAAAGTTTGGCAGTTGCCCTTTTTTGTGTCCTGCGGGTCCAGTTTGGATAGTAACTATCAGCAATTGAAGCAAGGGCAGGTTCTTTGTTCTCATGGCTAGCTTTTGCCATAAAGAAAACAAACTCCATATGGAATTTCTATGATGCCCATCCTCTTCTTTGAAATAATTAGTGCTGCCAAAGCAGATGTCTCACTGTCATGAAAAGTCTAAGTTATTAAAACATTTAAATTCCATATTCTATAGTTCTTTGAAGTGTTCGAAGATTACCTATCCATCTGAAATATACCTTTGTATACCTAGGAAATATAACTAACATGACTATAAGTTTGACTATTATAGATGACTCTTAATCTGTATTTCTTAATTATACACTATGTTTTTAATTGAGCTGTATAAACACAAGAGTAGAAATATATACATACAGTATAACAAAAAAAACCTTTAAATTTGCATCAATAAACTAAAATCCATACATATGTAAAATATTTTGGGATTAATTATTTTTTGTTTTAAAGCAGATTCAGGAATCTACCTTTTCCCCATCAATTCTTTATCATATCCCCCTTTCTTCTTTTAGAAAGAAATTGACTATGATCAATAACAATTTGTAACCAACCCCCTTTAAATGAAAACAAACATTTATAACCAATATGTTGGAAATGTGGGCATAGTTTTCTAGACTACTTCCTGCTGATTAGTAGGCACTGGTAATCTTTGAGGAACCATGAGAAAATCAGGATAATTGTTAAGTATTGGCTGGAGTATT
>LZPO01008284.1:62475-81657 GCA_001675575.1 Neotoma lepida | reverse complement strand
GATTGGTCAATCAGTACTTATGCTATTATGCACAAGGTTTTGCCTTTTGGTCTTTGGTCTGTTTCTCTCCCCAGCTCATTTTCCCTTGACTTTCTGGACAAGAAAGTCTGGCATGCTTTGGTCTATATCCCCACAGAAACACTCCTAGTTCTTTGCCGTTTTCCTCTTTTCTGCTTTGTTCCTCACAATGAGTAACCTCGAGATTGGTTTTTTCTCTTCCCACTTTTCAAAGCTACAGTAGTTCCTTGCTGAACTTAAAACACCATGTTATCTTCTGTACTGTGGACATNTTTCTCTTTTTGTCCTCCACAAGGGCGGACTTTCATGATTCCTGAACTTTACTCTTCATGATCTTTTTGTTTCCTCCTTTAAGAAGCCAACACAGTGACCCCTGCCTCATACTGCTAGAGGCTGGGTTGCCGACAGCTTTACAGAAACACACAGTTCTGAAGCACTTTTGAACTGTGTATGAAATCTATGTCCAGTTTTGTTTTTTTTAAAATAAGTTTGCCAGCCACATGCCTTTAAGAATTTTCCTTGCTTTTTTCCCCTCCTGCAGCTGAGGACCAGTGTGGTTTACTTTGGATCTGGAGGAGCAAATGACCCTTNGAGAGTGAAGCTGGATGCTGTTCNGTGCTGAGATGCTTTCATCCGCTCNAGGTGCACTCCACACAAAGGATGAAAGCCTGGCGTTGGTGTAATCGGTGGAGATAAACGGCTAAGCTAGCTGAAGGCTGCGCCTCCAAATCCCATGACTGAAATACCCTCNTCATTGATTTTTTTAAAAGCTGGATTCCTTTTTCCTTCCTCGTCACAAAAGCTATCTTCACAGTGTGCAGAGGCATTGGTCACCTGTATGTGATATGCCAAATCAGAATCTGTCCAGGCAATTGTCATTCATAGGATAAAGTAGACGCGTGCTAGTAGCATTAAAGTCAGCCATTCTTTATGTTCAACAGCAATAAAACTGTTATTGTTCTGTTTCTAGTTTAGGGTTATCCACAAAAGCACAAGTTATGATTCAAGTCTTGGGTTTCTCGTCATCTAAGGAATTTCCCTTGATTGTATTGCATAAACTGGCTAGCAAGAGGATTCTCTAATTCTTACCGTATGCTCCTAAGACAAAGCTGCTTCCCTCCAGAGAAAGCCTCTTTGCTTTGCTTGGGAGGTAATTTTTGGGAGAAAATTGCTGGGAACTTGATGTTGTAGCAGACAAGTTTTCTTGTTCTCAGAAAAGGGACCCTAGTGGTTTCCAGTTCTCTGGGGGCTGGAATGGCTACAAGGAGGCTCCAAGACCCCTCCTGGCTGGGCAGTGAGGAAAATTGTTCTTCCAGACTCTCCATCGCAGAAGCTGAGATTTCTGCCCAGGCTCCCAAACACCACCCCTTTAAGGGCTGGCGATATGTTTTCCTTAGCACCAATGACACTATTTTTTCTTTGTCAAAAGAAACTGTAAGGCACGGAGCAAAGCATCACTCTTTTCCCCCCTTTAAATATTAGACCCTGGAGAAACTGTTTGAAGGCAGTTTATCCTTAACCCTTCACCCTCGGATGCTGTCCAATGAAAGGTCAGCTCTAGAAACGTGGTCTGGTCATGTCAAAGCCCCAGGAAGCACTTTGAGCCACTGTGCATGGTTTTGTGAGTGTGGGGGAGTCTGTAAAGCTGTGTGCAAAAGAGGCTGCTGGAAGCTCAGCCCCTCCCTTTCATTCAGCTCAACTGACTTCCCCTGAGGTGTGCAGACCACTGTGGAGCTGGTTGACAGTGATCAGGGCAGTTGTGGACTTCCGTTCATGTTCCATTAACTTCCCTGGGCTGTGTTCAGGGTCTTTCCCTACATTTGTGTCATTTGTTCCTGCTGCCTGGGGTATAAACTTGATACACTTTGATTATGTTTATTGCTTGAGCTGTTCAAGATTATACTACTCAGAGCTCCTTGGCCTTCTTCCAGAAGCTTCTTTATTGCCTACACAATAACATGGAACAAGCCCCCAGAACACCAAATTCTTTAAATCAAACAACTGCACCAGGTCTTTGTTAGCTTCTCCATTTCTATTGCAGGAGACACCAGTGGACTGCGGATCTTCTCCGGTGGGGGGTCCAAGGAAAATCCCGCATGATTGACAGAGGCCCACACAGGGTCACTCAGGCTACACTTGACATCTGATCAGGTGAAAATTCGGCTCCAGAAACTTGGAGAGGACTTTGGCTGCTGAAACCATTTTCAAAGAATATTAAACTTTCTAGATGGTTTAAACACATGTTTTTAATACTTATTAAATATCTTTTCTTTCTGGAAAAGACATGCTTCAAGAAAATGGAGAAAAAGATAAATACTAGGCAAAACAATCTTTTCTGCAAATGTCCCAGGGTAAAAGCAAATGAAAAAATGTGCTTACTATCAAGGTAGGCTCTGTCNTTATTTTGGCAATTTGTTTTTCTCTTCCCTCTCTTCACTGTGTAAAGAAGAGTTCTCTTCATNNGACTTCTTAATTAAATATTTAAGGGTGTATAATGGTGGAGAGTGGGTGATGTTAGGCTGTGTTTTGTTGCAGTAGCTTACTGTGGGTGTTCCCACTTTGCAGAGATAGTTTAAACCTCCCAGAGGACTCCTTCCAAGCAGAGAGTTGAAGGTCATCTCTCAGAGAGACCCAGGAACTCAAATGTCTCCACTGGTGTCACTACTGAGGCTTCTATTGTGTTCAGTTCAGGTCCTGGGCAGAGCTTCCTTTTTTTTAACACAGGAAATGCTTCTTTGTTGCTCTGACCTGTTCAGAAAGTCTGCATTATTGGAATATACAGTGGAAGAGGGCACAGAGCTAGGGGAGCACTCTAATGGCAGGCGAAAGGACAATTGCCACTCTCTCTGCTCCCCAAGACCCAATGCCTCAGTCTCCTCCTTAATGCTGCAACAGAACACCAGCTGAAGCCTCCCTTCTCTCTTGCCCCCCACATCTCCTGTAGATCCCATAGACCCTCCCCTCCTGGCCCCTCTCCCCTGACTCATAGCTGTGTTCTATCCTGTAACTCAGGCGGACACACCCTGCTCAACCATAGGTCATGCCTCTCCCCACCAAAAAAAACAAAACAACAAAACCAACAGGTGGGCTGCCAGCAGACCTTCTCCATTCTTTCTGTTCCTTTGGACCCAATTCCTCAGTTTCCCTTCTAGCCCTGCGACATACCACCCACCAGCTGCAGCATCTCTTCCCCCCACCCATGTCTTCCATGGATCCCATGGATCATCCCCTCCTCACCCCCCACCCTGCATCCCAGCCTCCAACACCAGCAGACATTCCCTATGAACACATCATCCAAGCAGACCAGTAAAACAGGCAACACATAGCCATCACATGCACTGAAAATCCAGAGAGGAAACAGAAACCAAGGAATAGAACACCTACCCAACAATGACAAACCCAGAAATCAGCACCTAGATCTATGATCACCCAAACTCAGATGCCTAGATGCCATCGTAAGAACACAATCAATAACAGCCAGGACAATAGGTCTCTACTAGAGCCCAGCTAATCTACCCTGGATATTCCAACAGAGCTGAAGCACAGAAAAAGATTTAAAACCAACTATATGAAGATGATAGAGGTCCTTAACGAAGAAATGGATAAATTCTTTGAAAAAAGTGAGGAAAACACAAAGAAATAATTGGAGGAAATGAATAAATCTCTTAAAGAAAGCCAAGAAAAAAAACAGTTAAAGGAAATGAGTAAAATCATTCAATACATGAAAATTGAAATAGAAGCAATAAAGAAAACACAAACTAAGGGAACTCTGGAAATGAAAAATTTAGGAATTCAAGCAGGAAATACAGAGGCAAACTTCACCAATGGAATATAAGTGATGGAAGAGAAAACTTCAGGAGAGGAAGATAAAATAGAGGAGATAAATACATCAGTCAAAGAAAATGTTAAATCTGAAAAATTCCTGACAAAAAACATCTAGGAAATCTGGGACACTATAAAAAGACCAAACTTAAGAATAATAGGAATACAAGAAGGAGAAGAATCCCATCTCAAAGGCCCAGAAAATATTTTTAATAAAATCATAGAGGAAAATTTTAATGACCTAATAAAAGAGATGAATATAAATATACAAGAAGCATACAGAATACCAAATAGATTAAACCCAAAAAAGTCCCTTTGCCACATAATAATCAAAACATTAAACATATAGAACAAAGAAAGAATATTAAAAGCTGCAAAGGGAAAAGATGAAGTAACATATAAAGGTAGATCTATTAGAATTACACCTGACTTCTCAATGGAACTCTAAAAGGCAGAAGGGCCTGAACAGTTGTGCTGCAGATTCTAGGAGACCACAGATACCAGCCCAGACTACTACCCAGGAAAACTTCCTATCACTATAGATGGAGAAAATAAGATAGCTCATGATAAAGTCAAATTTAAACAATATTTATCTACAAACCCAGAAGGTGCTAGAAAGAAACTCCAACCCAAAGAAGTTAAATAAACCCTTGAAAACACAATAAATAATTAATGTCACATCAGCAAAACCAAAAGTAGGAAATCACACCACACACACACATACACACACACACACACACACCTCCACCACCACTACTACCACTACCACCACCAACAGGAATCTGATNCAATTACTTATATTGTTCTATAAAACTTGGGAGTCATATATCATAGTAAGACTTGATTGATCAGAGAAGCCATGAGAAGCGACCTGTGACATCCTCTTTCTCTTCTTTCTTGATCCAAAAGGCCTGAGAATCTTTCTAAGCTTATCCTGTGTCTCTCTATATGTCCTGGGTCCTCCGAAACATCTAATGGCTAATTCTGGTCAGCTAGTGACTAACTCCACCCTCTGATTCAAGGTAAACTTTATTGTCAGTCTCAGTAGTGTCAGAGTGTGGTCAAAGTACCCCACAACATTTCCCCCTTCTTGTCTAAATAAAAAGGGAAGGTTTTAAATCTAACACAGTAAAACTATATACATTAAGAACAATTATCAGATATTGTCTAGATAAAAAATGTACTATATGAACAGTTATCAAGTAAGAATTATCACAATGTCTAGTCCATTTGCATTTGGCAAATTCAGAGAAAATACTTCATTATCTACCCTGTATTGGTGAGTCCAGAGTTTTGTACTCAATTCTCTTCCTATCCTAACTTGTGTTACCAACACTAAACTATCTTTTTAGACCTCAAAACATTTCTTTAGATAAACAATTTAAGCTTTTATGTCTCTCAGCCTTATATACTTTACATCTGTTATGTAAGTTTCTTTTCTGAATTTGGTAACAAGGAAAACTATAAAACTATAACTATCTATTCTTCAGCCCCATCAGAGACCTGGAAAAGATATAATATTACCTGAGTAAACAGGAAGTGCAGAGCAAGCAACTTCCAAAACCATAGAAATGATAGAAACAGCTGATTTCCTGGACAGTCACCCAAAGTTCTTCTGCAATGTTGGGGCATCCATGTTCAGACTACAGGCCTAGAATATCTAACAGACTATTTTGTGAAACAGGAATTTTGAAGGACTGTCCTACCTTGTCTTGGCAAAGTTTGGCAGTCACCTTCTTTTGTGTCCTGCTTGTCCAATTTAAACAGCATACTGTCAGCAGTTGAGGTAGGGGCAGTTTCTTTGCCCAGTGGCTAATTTTGCCACAAAAAAGCAAATGCCATATGGGAGGTTCTTCAATGCCAATCATCTTTTTTTGAAGTAAATTGGTACTGCCAGGAGCAGACATGTATCACCATCATAAAAAGCCTTTTGTTCTTAAAACATCTTAAATGCTATATTCTGTAGATCTGAAGTGTTTGAAGACCACCTAGCTACCTAAAATATATTTCTGTTTGACCTTGAAAACATACCTAGCATGACTATATCTTTGATTGTTGTAGATGATGACTAACCTACATATCTTATTTATCCTCAATAGTTCATAATAATAGCTTTCAAGGACTAGAAATTTATATTACATTGTTAAATAAGCTGCATAGGTACAATACCTTAAATAATAGTTGAAACATATTTATTGTATAGCAAAAATAACTTTGAATTTTTACCTAAAAAAAGAGTAGAAACATTTATACAGTATAATAAAAATAATCTTAAATTTGTATCAATATATAAAAATCCATACCAATGTAAAATATTTAAGACTAGTAGTCACTTTTCAGTTTAAAAGTAGNAATAATCAACCCCTTTTCCAATCATTCCTATATCTCCCTTTTTGTTTTCAGAATGTGATCCCTGAATTTATTAAATACATCCAGGGTACACAAACTTAATTCTTAGTTACCTGCTTCAGATTCAAGCCCAAAATCACATACAGGAAGCTAGATGAAGCCTATTTCTAGAATTAGTATTATATGACCATTAATATTATGACAGAAAGTTTTAATATATATATGTATATATATATATAATCTTACAAATTTTGAGGTAATATTTATACCTTAATAAGTTTTAAAGAGACAAAATAAAACCAAAGGATTATGAGATTAGTGGCAATAGAATAGTCCCTTAATTTTTGTTTTTCTTCTGTCCCATACCAAGGGGCTCTTCTGACATGATACAGAGATTTTGGATTTTCCTTTAACAAGCATGCTTAGGTTTAGAGGAGGAGAGAGACATTCCAACTCCAAAGCCAGCTTTAATTTTAATTGAATTGGGACACAAAAAGACCATTTGCCTTATATGTCTGTAGAAAACAGCAGAAACAACACATCTGGGAAGATGTATGAAATTTTATCCTGTTGGAAATGTGCTATACCATTAGGCCAATTTACTCTTTTTCTTGGGCCTTTTTTTTTCTGGATGATTTATCCTTCTTCTTCAGATGTCTCATTTGTCCAGTGGTCTAGAAAAACAAAAACAAAATCCTGTCCCAACCTTAACTTTGGGGATTTTCCATTTTGGGCAGGTTATGTCTGATCAAATGAAAGACATTTGTTAGTCTTTTAAGTTAATTTAAGTTAGATTGAATGGCCACACTGTTTGATAAACTATCACCTGTCCTAATCAAAATGTCTCTCTGTTNGAATCTAATCTTTATCAGTTTTGATGGTATTCATAGCTTTTCTTCTCCTGTAGAAACAAAAGCAAAACCAATGTAACACATATCCTGGTTTCCATGCTAAGGTTAACACATCTTTAAAGTATACAGGGTGATTTAATTCAACAGTTTTTTTTTTCTACTAGCCAATGTCTCTCTATAGCCGTTGTTTTTTTTCTCATTAGCACTTTAAAAATTTAAAGTTAATAAAGCATTGTGTAATATACATCTGGGGGGGCTTTATTACTCCTTTCTGTTTATTAAGCATATCTTTTAAAGTACGATTAGATCTTTCTATAACTGCTTGTCCTGTAGAATTGTGTGGTATACCTGTAATATGCTTTATGTTGTAATATGCAAAAAACTGTTTCATTTTACTAGAGACATATGCTGGAGCATTGTCAGTCTTAATTTTTACAGGTATCCCCATAATGGCCATGACTTCTGATGAATGTATAATTACAGAATTAGCCTTTTCACAACTCAAAGCAGTTGCCCATTGAGATCCTGAATATGTATCTATGGTATGCACACACTTTATGTATCTATGGTGCACATACTTTAATTTTCCAAACTCCACAAAATGAAACACATCCATTTGCCAAATTTTATTTCTTTGAATAATGGAGTAATGGATATACAAAGAACAAGTAGCACATTTCCTTATAATTTCCTTAGCTTGTTGCCACGTGACAGAAAAAAATCTTTCTTCGAGCCTTTGTTATTCACATGGNGTTTCTTATGAAATTCTGAGGCTTCTATCACATTTCTTACCAATTGTTGATCAATTTTATCATTACCTTGTGCTAGAGGGACTGGTACACCCATATGGGATCTGATATGTGTTATACATAAGAGATGTTTTCCGTTTCTGATTTTTTTTTATAATTGAATAAATAGTAGTTAATTCTGAATCATCTGGAGTGAGTTCAGCAGTTTCAATATGTAAAACAACTCGGCATAGTGAGAGTCAGTAACTATATTAAGAGGTTCAGGAAAATCTAATAATATCATGAGAATAGCAAATAATTCTGACTTTTGAACAGAGTCATAAGGGCTTTGAGCCACTTTACTTAAATTTCCTGACTTATAACCTGCCTTTCCTGATTTATTTGCACCAGGATAGAATGTATGGGCTCCAGAAATTGATGTTGCCTGTATGATGTGAGGAAGGATACAATTAGTACTCTTCATAAACCAAAGTCTCTTGTTTTGGGGGATATTTGTTGCTAATCTCTCAAAAAAATTACTGCAAGCTCTTTGCCAATGTTCATTTTCTGTCCATAATGAGGCAATTTCAGCATTAGTAAAAGGCACCACAATTTCTGTTGGATCTATTCCTGCTAATTGATGAAGTCTTAATTTTCCTTTCAGAATCAATTAAGAAATCTTTTGTACATAGGTCTTTAATTTTTCACTCTGTGTAGCAAAAATATTTATTCTAAAATATTATCTTTTCTCTGCATAAGAATTCCTGAGGGAGAATGTGTAGAAGGTAAAATAACCAGAATACAATCAAGCTCTGGATTCAAATGATCCATGTGTGCATCCTGTAATTTCTTTTCTACCAAAGACAATTTTCTCTCAGTCTCACCTGATAATTTTCTTGGAAGATTTAAGTCCTTATCACCTTATAGGGTTTGAAACAAATTACTTAGTTCTTCAGTTGTCAATCCAATTGTGGGCCTAGCCTGTTAATATTGCCCAGCAATTTTTAAAAATCATTGAGTTTGTGATTCATCTCTTCTGATTTTGTACTTTCTGTGGTTGAACTTTGTTTGTAAATCTATCTTATTTCCTAGGTAATTAATAGGATCTCATCCTTGTATTTTTTTCAGGAGCAATTTGTAATCCCCAACAAGACAAATTTTTCTGTATTTCTTAACATTTTTTCTGAGGTATCTGCACCTGAATCAGCTAGTAAGATATCATCCATATAATGATAAGTTATAGATTGAGGAAACCATTTATGAATTATTTCCAANGACTGTTGTACAAAATATTGACATAAGGTAGGGCTGTTGTGTAAGAACTTCCCACTGATACCTTTTAACAGGCTGGGAATTATTATAAGTAGACACTATGAAGGCAAATTTTTCTGACCTGTTATTGTAAAGGTATAGTAAAAAAAAGCAGTCTTTTTTTCAATTACTATAATAGACTGTCTTTTAGGTAATAAAGAAGGCAAGGGAATTCCAGGCTGTAAATAGCCCATTGGATGGATCACCTTATTAATAGCTCTTAGATCTGTTACCATTCTCCATTTTCCAGATTTCTCTTTAACAACAAATAGACCAGAATTCCAAGGACTGGCTGATTCTTCAATATACTGAGCATTTAGATGTTCTGTACCACCTTTTCTAATGCTTTTAATTTTTTTCTGATGTTAAAGGCCATTGCTCCACCCAGACAGGTTTGTCAGTTAACCATTTTAAAGGTAGGGACGTTGGTACCTTTGAAAGATCAACAGCTGTTGTGCCTTNTTTATGTACATCCTGAACTGTCAGTGACTGTTCTTGATAATACCTTTTAATATTTCTCTCAGAAGCATTCTTTACTTTATGGTTTGTTTCTGAGATTGGAGGAATGTTAACCTGTGTTTTTCATTGTTGTAACAAATCACATCCTCATAAATTCATTGCTATGTTAGCCACATATGGCTTTAATTTCCCTACCTGTCCTCCTGGCCCTATACATTTGACACACTCTGTACTTTGTTTTACCTGAGATAAAATTCCAATCCCTAGAAGCCAATTATTTGCCTCCTGAAGAGGCCAATCTGGATGCCAAGATGTTAGTAAAATTATGCCTATGTCTTCAATTACAATGCCATCCATTTATATTTTTAGCTTTGGTCTTTGGTCATTTGTAGAAGTTTGCCAAAATACTAGTTTTATGGTCTCTCCTGAAAATTTTGTTTTATCTAGTGAAACNGTTCTGTATTCCAGATCAGTATGATTTTTAACAACAGGAATTAAGTCTTTTAATTGCTCTGTGGCGAAGTTTCCCCAATGCCAACAGGGAATGATTGAATCAAATTTGACATTGGGGCCTGAGAGAGGCCCCCTAAGGCCTTTGATGGCAAAGGGTTATCTAGCCTGTCCCATGTTGATCTGCATTCATTAGTCCAATATCGGCCTTTGCCACACCTTCTGCATATTCCAGAAGGTTGGGGCCTTCTGTTTGGATTANNTCTAGAAACAGTATCTCTTTTCAGATGACCTGTTTACCACAATTAAAACATCTGATCTTTTGATTTTTCTTAATGTTTTTAGAAATCACTTCTCCTATGTAAGAATCATCATAAGTGTGAGATCCAATATCAGCTGTATTTCAGCTCCATTCATCTATGGGTGCTGATTTTGCCTTTAAAGGCCTAATCATCCCTTTGCATTTTGAATTAGCATTTTCAAAAGCCAAAGATTCAATTGNTATTTGTCTAACTTCTGGATCTGATGTCATTCTAATACAGCTGAAGTCAATCTAATACAGTGAAGGCTTCTTTTGGGCCTTGTATGAATTTAGTAAATGACTCAGTACTCTTTCCTGATTCTTCAACCCTGTCCCAAGCATTGAATCTGTTGTATGGCATAGGGCCAAGGTGTGATCAACAAATCTAAACTGTCTTTACAAATCAGCATAGTGGCTTTCACNGAGGAGCTGGTCTTGGGAAATTTCAATACCTCTAGCCCTACTTCATTGTTTTTCCATTTTCAAGCCATCCATTATGGAACCATATAGAGACCTAACTCCTTGCATCATAATATTGTTCCCTATTCTTAATGTGGGAAAGACTTTTAAAACAAAATCCTAATTCCCCTTAAGAATTCCCNGGTGTCTCACCAGATCTGCTGACAATGACAGCAAAGGCAGGATTGTGCAAGGATAGCCAGCTGCTGCAGCAGCACTCAGCTGTGGGGAGTGGTGGTGGGGGTACAAGGCTATCTGTCGTTGTGCCACATGGCTTGGCAGAGAATGCAGGCAGTGCATGGCTGGGATGAGGCCAGCTGCAGCAGCTCAAGTATAGCTGGGGGCTAAGGATGTGTGAAGGGGGCAGCAGCAGTAAAAGCATAAGTGGGTGTGAATGGGTGTCTAGGAAGCCAACCTGGAATGGTGGAGGCCTGAGGAGGAGGTCCAGGGAAATCCTGAAACCTGCAGGGAGAGGGATTGAATGGCCTGAAAAGTGGACANGGGGATGTGCAGGAGGAACCCACATGGCAGGAAACAGGGGCATGGAGCTGCCAGAATGACAGATCTGGCCATGAGTGGTCACTCTGGCAGCTTCAAAGCTGGTGGTGAGTGGCTGCTTTGTGATCTCATGCCCTGAATTGGATGCCAGATGAAGTGATTACTTACATTGTTCTATTATTAAATAAAATTCAAGAGTCAGATATTGGGCTAAAAACCTGATTGATTAAAGAAGCANTGGAGAAGCAACCAGTGACCTCCTCTCTCTCTCCTTCCTCAATCCAAAAGGTCTGAGACTCTTTCCAAGCCCCTCCCTATTACTTCCTGTGTCTCTCTCTGTGTCCTGGGTCCTCCAAAATATCTAATGGCTAATTCTGGTCAGCGAGTACCAAACTCTACCCTCTCATTCAATGTAAACTTTATTGGCAGTCTCAGAAGTGTCAGAGTGTGATCAAAATATCTCATAAGCAGGAATCAATGGTCACTGGTCATTGATATCTCTCAATATTAATTGTCTCAATTCCTCAGTAAAATAATGCAGACTAACAGAATGGATGTGAAAATAGGATCCATCCTTCTGTTGTATCCAAGAAACACACCTCAACATCAAGGATAAACATTACCTCAGAGTAAAGGGTTGGAAATAGAATTTCAAGCAAGTGGACCTAAGAAGCAAGCTGGTATAGCCATTTTAATATCTAGCAAAATAGACTTCAAACCAAAAATAATCAAAAGAGATGGGGAAGGACACTACATACCCGTCAGAGGAAAAATCCACCAAAATGGCATTTCAATTCTTAACATCTGTGCCCTAAACACAGGGCACCTACTTTTGTAAAAGAAACAGTACTACAACTTATATCACATATTGCTCACACACTGATAGTGGGAGACTTCAATACCCCACTATCACCAATGGACAAGTCATCTAGACAAAAACTAAACAAAGAAATATTGGAGCTAACAGAAGTTATAAACCAAATGGACCTAACAGATATTTACAGAACATTTCATTCAAATACAAAAGAATATAACTTCTTCTCAGCACNTCATGAAACTTTCTCCAAATTTGACCACATGCTGGAAAACAATGCTAGTCTCAACAGATATAAGAAAATTGAAATTACTGCTGCATCCTATCAAATCACCATGGATGAAAGCTGGATATCAACAACAAAAGAAACAGCAGAAAGCTTTCAATCATGGAAATGGAACAACTCTCTACTGAATGAAAAATGAGTCAGGGCAGAAAGAAAGAAAGAAATTAAAGACCTTCTAGAATTCAATGAAAATGAATACACAACATATCCAAACTTATGGGACACAAAGTGGTGCTGAGAGGGGAGTTCATAGCACTAAGTNCCTACATAAAAAATTTAGAGCGATCTCATACTAGCAATTTAACAGCACACCTGAAAGCTCTAAAACAAAAAGAAGTAAGCACACCCAAGAGGAATAAATGGCAAGAAATATTCAAACTGAGGGCTGAAATCAATAAAATAGAAACAAAGAGAACAATACACAAAAATCAATGAAACAAAGAGTTGGTTTGTTGTGGGAGAATTGTTCACACTATGCTGTGCCAATAAAGTTTAACCTTGAATCAAAGGACAGAGTCAGCGATTGGCTGACCAGAATTAGCCATCGAGATGGAAGACTGAAGAAATTAGATAGAGACAGGANGAGAGNAGAGGCTGGAGGAGATTTTGCAGGCTTTTGGATCTGGAAAACATGGAGAGTAGGATTAGTTGATTGTCCCTCCACTGTACTTTGGATTTATCAGGTTTTATCTCAATTTCTGACTCCTGAGTTTTTATAAATACTAGAACAATTAAGGTAAACANGTTATTGGTTCTTTGAGAAAATCAACAAAATAGACAAACCCTTATCCAAATTAACTAAAAGCAGAGAGAAAATACTTAAATTAACAAAATCAGAAATGAAAAGGGGGACATAACAACAGATACCAAGGAAATCCAAAGAATCNTAAGAGCATACTTTAAAAACCGATACTTTGCTAAGTTGGAAAATATAAAAAAAATGAATCATTTTCTCAATAGGTACAACTTACCAAAATTAAATCAAGATCAGATAAATAATTTAAATGAACCTTTACCCCTAGTGAAATAGAAGCAATCCTTAAAAGTCTCCCAAGCAAAAAAAAGCCCAGGGACAGACATTTTTAGGGCAAAATTCTACCAGACTTTCAAAGAAAAGTTAAAGCCAATACTCTTCAAATTAGTCCCCAAAATAGAAACAGAAGGAACATTGCCAAATTCATTTTATGAGGTCACAGTCACCCTGATATCCAAAAACACATAAAAATACAACAAAGAAAAAGAATTACAGACCATTTTCTCTTATGAACATAGATGTAAAAATACTCAAAATACTTGCAAACTGAATCCAAGAACACATCAAAAGTATCATCCACCATGATCAAGTAGGCTTCATCCTAGAGATGCAGGAACAGTTCAATATGTGAAAATCAGTAAATGTAACCCACCACATAAACAAACTGAAAGAAAAAACCACATGATCATCTCATTAGATGAATAAAAGGCCTTTGACAAAATCCAACACCCCATCATGATAAAAGTCCTGGAGAGATTAGTAATACAAAGGACATACCCAAACCTAATAAAGGCAATTTATGGCAAGCCTATAGCAAGCATCAAATTAAATGGAGAGAATCTCAAAGCAATTCAAGTAAAAAATGGAACAAGACAAGATTGACCACTCTCTCCATATCTATTCAATATAGTTCTTGAAGTTCTAGCTAGAGGAATAAGACAATTGAAGGANATCAAGGGGATATAAATTTGAAAGGAAGAAATCAAAGCATTGTTACTTGCAGATGACATGATAGTATACATAACTGACCCCAACAATTCCACCTAGGAACCAATTCCTACAGCTGATGAACACTTTCAGCAAAGTAGCTGGATACAAGGTTAACTTTAAAAATAATCAGTAGCCCTCCTATAAACAAATGACAAAGGGACTGAGAAAGAAATCAGGGAAACAGCACCCTTCACAATAGCCTCAAATAATTTAAAACATCTTGGGGGTAACTCTAGCCAAGCAAATGAAAGACTTGTATGATAAAAATTTCAAGTTTGAAGAAAGAAACTGGTGAAGATACCAGAAGATAGAAAGATCTCCCATGCTCATGGATAGGTAGGATTAACATAATAAAAATGGCCATCCTACTAAAAGCAATCTACAGATTCAACACAATCCCCATAAAAATTCCAACACAATTCTTTACAGATCTTGAAAGGACAATTCTTCATATGGAAAAATAAAAAGACCGAGGCTAGCTAAAACAAACTTGAACAATAAAAAAGCTTCCAGAGGTATCACTATCCCTGATTTTAAGTTTATTTATTACTATAGAGATATAGTAATATAGTAATAAAAACCACATGATGTTGGCATAAAAACATACAGGTTGATCAATAGAATTGAACTGAAGACCCAGACATAAATTCACACAGCTATAGACACCTGATTTTTGATAAAGCCAGAAATACACACTGGAAAAAAGAAAGCATCTTTAACAAACGGTGCTGGTCAAACTAAATGTCTGCATGTAGAAGAATACAAATAGATCCATACTTTTCACCCTGCATAAAACCCAAGTCCAAGTGGAATAAAGACCTCAACCCCAACATAAAACCAGATACACTGAACCAGATAGAAGAGAAAGTGGGAATAGCTTTGAATGCATTGACACAGGAAATGACTTTCTGAACAGAACACCAATAATGCAGGCACTAAGATCAGCAATTAATAAATGAGACCTTGTGTGGGGGTCTGCCCTACTGAGAACTTAGGTCTCCCAAGAAGGGACGACCTAGGACCGAGGAAGGGTAGGTGTGTGCTGTCCTCCCATTTCCCAGCCTTCCTTTCTGTAGACAATCAGACACGACAGGGAGTCATGTCAAGCAAGAACTCATTTATTAAGAATCAGCAAGCCCCTTTTAAAGCATAAAATCACAAGACTGGGAGGGGTAGATGCCCTGTCGGCCCAATCAGCTTAAAGGTCACCCAATCGTGCACCTGATCTATATTATCTACAATGCTGTCCACAAAGGGGGATCATGTGTTGGCATTATCTCTCCTAATTTGAAGCTTTAATTGCATTCCCCTGCAAACAACCTGGGTTTCTCCCTCCCCTCCTCCACTGGCACATGGCTCCGCAGACCCCTATAACCTTGAGAAAATGAAAAGCTTCTATAAGGCAAATAAGACACCACCAATCAAACGAAGTGGCAGCCTACAGAATGAGAAAAGATTTTTACAAACTCCACATCTAATAGAGGACTGATATGCAAAANATATATATTAAAAAAAACTCAAGAAACTAGACNAGTAATCCAATTAAAAATGGGACACAGCTCTAAACAGAAAATTCTGAATTAGAGGAATCTCAAATGGCTGAGAAACACTTAAGGAGATGTTCAACGTCCTTAGCCATCAGGGAAATGCAAATCAAAACTACATTGAGATTCCATCTTACACCTGTTAGAACAGCTAAGATCAAAAACACAAATGACAGCTTGTGCTGTTGAGGATGTGGAGCAGGGGGAAGACTCCTCCATTGCTGGTAGGAGTGCAAACTTGTACAGTCACTGTGGAAATCAATATGGCAGTTCCAGAAAACTGATCTACCTCAAGATCCAGCTAAAACACTCTTAGGCATATAACCAAGGGAAACTTTGCTCTATAGCAAGGACACTTGTTCAACTATGTTCAGTGAGGCTTTATTCTTAATAGTCAGAAACTGGGAACAACCTAGATGTCCCTCAACAGAAGAATGGATAAACAATATGTGGTACATTTGCACAATTGAGTATTACTCAGCTATTAAAAAAAATCATGAAATTTGCATGCAAATGGATAGAACTAGAAAAATCATCCTGAATGAGGTAACACAGACCCAGAAAGATAAATATGGTATGTATTCAGTTATAAGTGGATATTAGCTTTTAAATAAATGATAACCAAACTACAACCCATAGACCCAAAGAGGTTAGGTAAAGAGGAGGAGTCTGGGGAGGGGATACATAGATCCCTCTAGGAAGGGTAAATAAAATAGATTTTGCAGGTAAACTGGGGGCAGATAGAGATGGGAGCAGGAGGGAGCAGGTTGGGAGGGAGATGGGATGGAGGGAGAGAATATGGGGGTGTTGGCTGGAATTGAGGAGCATTTGAGGGGTGATGTGGAAACCTAGTGCAGTGGAAACTTCTTGGACTTTATGAGGGTGATCCTAGTGAGGACTCTTAGTAATAGGGGATATGGAGTCTTAACTGGCCATCTCTTATAGCCAAGTAGTACTTCCAGTGTCAGGAATGGGTTTCATTCTGTTGAATTGTTGGTGGAGGGCGGGCCCCATGGAGATCCCCAAACAACCCAGGCTGTATTGTTCTCTACAAACTGATAGCAGGGCCTCATTACTAAGGACAACATCCACACAGCTCATTGAACATGAAGAGGTTGAGCTGGTGTCTGCATGGAGCCTTCACACCTACGTTCTAGTCCCTTTAGTGCAGGAAGGTACTCTGCAGGCTTCTGAAAGAGAAACATGGACACCAACCTAGCCACAAAACCTTTGACCAACAATCTGTACTGCCTACAAGATGTGCTGGGTAATGGAGGCACAGAACTTTTGGGATTGGCCAACCAACATCTGATTTAACTTGAGGCCCACTCCATGAGTGGGAGCCCATGGCTGACACTGCTTGGATGGTCAGGAACCAGAGATGAATGGTCTTTAAAAAAAATCAATGAAATGATTCCTAGTGATATTCTGCTATACTCATAGATCGGTGCCTTGTCCAGTTGTCATCACAGAGGCTTCCCCCAGCAGCTGATGGAAACATTTACAGAGACCTACAGCCAGACATTATGCAGAGAGAGTCTAAATTGGAGTTCTCTATTGGGTTCCTCCCCTTGGAGCTTGAGGAATCCTGTAGAAGAGTGGGAGAAAAGATTGTAGGAGTCAGAGAGGATGAAGGTCACCAGGAGAACATGGCCCACTGAATCAGCTAAGCAAGGCTCACATGGATTTACTGAGACTGAAGTGGCAAGCATGGGGCCTGCAAGGGTCTGCACCAAGTATGTGCAGTTATGGCTGTCAGCTTGGGTATTTTGTGGGACTCCTTACTGTGGGAGCAGGTGTATGTCTTTGACTCTTTTGCCTGCTCTTGATACTCTTTTCCTCTTGTTGGTTGCCTTGTCCAGCTTCAGTGTGAGGGCTTTTGCCTTGTCTTACTGTGTTTTGCTNTGTCATGTTTGGCTGTTGCTTCTTGGAGGCCTGCTCTTTTCTGATGGGGGACAGTGTAGGAGTGGATGGGGCAGAGGGGAGGTGGAGGTAAGCTAGGAGGAGTGGAGGNAGGGAAAATTATGATCAGAATATATTGGTGAGTGAAGAATCTGTTTTCATAAAGAAACATAAGGATAGATAGTCTATTTCCACTAAGAAATTGCATCATGTGATACTGCAAAACAGAAAAAATCTCATGATGAATAAAATCAATCATTTGTAGGCTTTCAGATAATTGAATTAAAATGCTTAACAATTGAATGAATGAACAAATCTTTCTCATTTGCCTTTTAGATGTGTACATGTAATTTATTCAGGAATTTTATCTTTGTCATTGGTTATCTNAAGAACACTCTTGAAGAAAACCAATCCTGGTTAATATATGATATTACACTCTTTAGTAGATACTCCATTGACTGGCTGTCTTATGATTGATTACCTCTGTATTATAAAAGTATTTTTGGCCTCAATAAATTATTTTCTATTTATATTCCTATAAAATGAGGGAGTGGCAATTGCATACTGGCAAAGGGAAATAGTCATTGACCAAGTAAGAGTCAGAAAGTGGCCTGCTAGTTTGAGAAGGACTTAGCCATCTGACATGTGTAGTTGTGAGGGCATCAAAGGATGAAAGGCCGGAGGTTTAATCGGCACAGAGGATTAAGAAACATGTTATTGGAGAGCTGTTTGGGTCAAAGGTGAGTTGTTCAGGTTGAGATTTCCCTAACTGCCAGGTGAGTGCTTGCAGTAGTAGAGCTGGAGACTTGTGACAAGAGCAAACTGGACATCATGAGTGTTGGTGGGAGACCCATATCTGAAGTGAGGGTGCCTCATTTGGTGACTTTTTGCCGAAGTCTACCTCCAGAGCTCCTAAATCTATTTAGGTCATGCATGGACCCTTTAGGGTTATGATCAATGCTTGATATTGATTCCCACCCTTAACTTTGAACTATAGACATTTGGGGGCTAGTCAATTCTTTGTTATGGGAGGTCTCCTGGGTATGCATTGTAGACTGTTTATCTACATTGCTGGCCTCTGGATGGCAGCCTCCCCTCCCTCAGGATATGCTAAACAAAGATGTCTACAGACATTGCCATGTGTCCCTGTAGGACAAAATTGATCCTGGTTTGAAAATTATTCCTCTGTTAGTGTATAAAGACACACAACATTTACAAGGAGTGATAATTAGCTGCTTCATGAATCCTATTCATAACCACCACCCCCCAAAAAGTTGGGAGCATTAATGTTAGCTGAGCCCCTCCTGTTCTGACTTCTCAGCACCAGTTTTATGAAAGATATGGTTACCTATGTCTGGTCACACTTGAAAATCTTACCTGTGATGTCATACCCTTATCTGTCTGTTAGGACAATTGTATCTCTAGTGCTTCTAGAACATGAAACTCAGCTGAAGCCATGGTGGCTGATAAGCACATCAGTACAGCCTATCACTTCTTTCTCTCTCCTCCCCACCCCTCTTCCTCCTTCCCTCTTACAAACTTGAGGGCATTTTTCTCGTCACTGTTTGGAATGCCTCTTCTGCTTTTGGCAAAGCTGGTATATCAGACATCTTGGGTTCCTACTTCCATTCTGTTTTTGCAAAAAA
>LZPO01008284.1:15574-38087 GCA_001675575.1 Neotoma lepida | reverse complement strand
GATAGAAAAGGGTGTATATAATCTAGGGAGAGGGGAGCTTCCAAAGAGTCTTTCTACTTCACACCCTGCTGTGGTTTTTCCAAACCTTTCCATCTCAGAAGGCAGCCTAGGACCAGCCCGGTCGGTCTGCCCCAAGGCACAGCACCACCCTTGATCTGAGGAATGAGATCCTCACTCTCACAAGATGGGCACCCTCCTAGTTTCTGTTGTTTGCCTAAGGCGGTCCTATGCTGGGGTGAATTCGCCACTCTGTGGTTCCAGTGTCTGATAGGAACACATGAACTAGTGTCACCTTTCCCTGACAAGTNAGAGACTAGATACATAAGAATAGCTACCATGACATTCCCAAGCTCTCCTCCCTCCTGGTTCTATTTGTGACATCTTCACTGCTATACTTATGTTGTTCCTGAACCATATNCATGNCAAAAGGCACAGTGAAATGAGAGCCAACCCCAGCCCAGGAACAGTNGGACAGTCACCTGCCTAAGCCAAAGGATGATGTGAGTGGAGTCTCGGAGTGCGGGCATTGTGAAAACTTTGCCACCCTTATCCTGACTCTGCCCTGGCATAAGTTACCTACCTGCCCATTCTCCTCCTCAGTTTTTTGGTTTATAAAATGCTGGCAATGTTTGTAATTTGGAACAATGACTGACATATAAATCTGTGCTCTATTTGTCATTCTATCAATATTCTTGGCAGTCATGTAACACCATTAGTTCATTCTGAACTTTTAGTCAAATAAGACCATGATCATTTAACTACGAACTACTAGAAATCAATGTCTTTTCTCTCATTCNCATGTGTGTAGTAGGTATATGTGAACCCGAATGACATCTGACTTATTTTAGTATCTCTTCCAGCATGTTGATTTCCTGGGTCTTGATGGTATCAGCCAGAATCACAAGTCTAGCTTAGAGTCATTTTTTTNAAATTTATTTATTTTTGTTCTCTGAGGTTGGAAAGACACACCTTTTGCAACCCTTGAATTTCATTATTGAGAAAATAAGAAGACAAGCAAGGACAAAAACATTCGCAAAGCACTTTTGGATTATATCATCATCCAATCTATATCTCTTTGTCTAGTCCATAACAGTACAGCGTAAGTAAGCACCTATTCCTCCGAAATCAAGATACCCCCCTTGCAGAGATTCTGTAGTGACTCACCACTGAGAAGTGGTGACTTCTGGAGCCTAGCTTGACATGACTTCCTTATAAAGGAAGTTTTGTCNTCTTCTTCCTCCTGTCCTCAAACTCTTAATGAATCACATGAAACCTATGTGGTGTTGGGTACAACATATACAGTACTGTCATAACTGGGCTACCAGAACCCATCTCACTGTTTAAGGACCAAANGGAAGTGTTTGTTCTCTGCTTTGGCAGAATTCATTACTGTGAAACTAACCACAGACATTTCTGCACGTGGGTAAACTATAAAAATACTTTTCTTTTGTTTCAAAGCTCTTCTGGTTCTTTGCAGTAAATAATTTCTCATCATAAACAATCCAATAAGCAAGAAATAAATANACAAGTAAGATGAAAACCATAGAGGAAAGTGTGTGTAGAGAGTCCTGGCTGTTTCCTTGGGTTACTTGAGGATGTGGAATGAACAATACAAATNGTGTTTACTCTCCCCTGACCTCAGCGTCTTCTCTGCAGTGCAGCATAGCCTTGCATTTGACCCCCTCTCTCTCCTAGGAGTGCCCTGCCAGGTAAGACTTGACTAGAGCCTTCCCTTGGCTCCCAGGAAGCTTCATGTGTTTGAACTAACCAACTGCCGAGTCTTTGGAGGTTTGTCCATCATAAATTTGCAGTAATTGTTTTGACAATGTTGATCTCTTAAAACATGAAAAGTATGCCCGAACAATGAACAGGCTGTAATTTCATTAGGAATTTGTTACATTTCAAAAGGGAGTACAGTATTTTATGAAAAACAAAAGGAACCTTGTCATATTCTATTAAAGCATTCTCTTAACCCTCACTGAAAATTGCCTGAGGACATACAGGACTCCTAATTGCACACACTACCTCAGATTTTCATGTAATTTAAACGAATGAGTCTTGTACAGAATGTCTCCTTTTAAATTACTCAATGTCTCTTACTTAAATGGCTCAAACTTAATATTTTGACCTCCTTTCTCAAAGAGTTCAGCTCTGAGGGAAGGAAGTTTATGTCTAAGAAAGCTATCTAAATGACTCACTTTTTAGAACACTGACTGGTCCACATTTCTTTACTAAAAATNCCATGCTGTGTTTGCATGGAAGGCNGGAAATGANCAGGTAGGCTCAAAAGGGGTTTTCTTCCTTTACATATATCTCACNGANGTTAGAAAACACTTATTACTGCAACCTAAAAGTCAGATCCAGGGGCTTGTGAACGAAGGGAGTGAATTGCCAGATTGTAAATGCAGATTGGGTCACCTCTTTCTTGATGTTTGAACTAAATTTCAGTCCCCTTGGGATCTGACTTGAGTTTTGACAAACTACAGCTTTCCGTTTTGAGGGAAGAAAATAAGAAATCACCTTCTAATGCCTCCTCCTTGAGGGAATTGTTGTGAAGTTGGTCATCTAAAGGCCTGTGGCACAGAGCTGAGGAAAGACAATGAAATCAGTGGGAACTTCTTGAGGTGTTGGCTGATAGTTAGCTCCTAGCATTTAGAAAGGGCTCTCTGAGTTTGGTCAGATTGGGGTGTGGGCAAGCACAGGGGCAGGAGCAGAGACATGGCCGTTCATTATTTCCTGGCCATCCCTGAAGCTGGGTAAAGAGATGAAGGTGAAGAGAGAAGGGAAGGGGATGGGAAGAGGGGGAAAGGAAGGCAGTCAGAGGAGGGGGAAGAAGAGGGGCGGAGAGAAGTCGAGTATTCATATCCCATTTTACATTCTTCTGTGTTGTAGGGGCTACAGGCATTTCATCATGCAAATCCTCCCTTACACAACCAAGGCCACTTAATGTCACAGTGAGTCACTGAGCCACACAAATACTTGCTTGTGATCCTTCCACTAAGGAAACTGAGGCAGGTGGATCACGGGCTCCAGACCAGCTTGGGTTGCATAGAGATGCTCCACCTCAACAAACAAACAGAAAATGGTTTTGTAAGACGTTAGATCAAGGCTAGTGGTAAATAATGATATTTTTAATTGTAATATTTTAATAATAAACATTTCAGCAAGACTGCAGCATGCACGTGACAAGGGTCTACACTTCCTACATGTACCAATTAATTTAATTCATATAACAACCTCCTAAAGTAGGTATTACTGTTATCCCCACATTTGAGATGGGGAAACTAAGGTATGGGCAAGTACACAAACTGGTCTAGTTGACACAGCTTTTAGTCAACGGTACTAAAANAGTTTGCCCTTTCTAGCATGAGTTTGGATTTTTAAAGACATTTGTGGTCAGTCATTCCCAGGAAAGGAACATCATCTTCATCCCAGACAGACTCCACTGGAGTCACATCCTGCTGTGTCGCCCTGGCAGTGACAGTAATTAACAGTCATATCTGCATGAAGGACAGTGGTGAAGACTGTAGCTTTCTCATCGTCTATGGAGAACTGAGACAACAGAAAAAAACAAAACAAAAAACCACAGGGCCAACTTGTGAAAAACGAACAGAATCTGCCTTTTGTCTGCCCATTGGTCCATCCACCGAACACTCANAGAAGCTGTCCTGCGTGCCTGGCATCCTCTTCTCTCTGGTGAGGACCCACAGCGAACACAGCAGGCCCTTCCTACAGTGCTTGCCTGTCTCAGACACTTACCTCTATAAAACTCTTCCCTACCAACTAGCTTATTTCTGAGGTTTAAAAAAAGGGGTCGGGAGTGTTCCACATTATCTATCTGTAGGACTAGGGGAGCAAAGTTCCTGAAGGTTATTTCAAACCCACACAAAGACATCCAAGCATGAATTGCACAGCCCCGAATGAGCTGATCGTGTCCTCAACTACAAACCTGCATAAGAACTCACATTAAAATTGTTATNACAGAAACGGGGGAGGGGAAGCTGAGACTGAGAGACAGGGTTCTTGAATTAAATTGCTTTTCTCTGGGGCCGTGCACTTAAGGATGCAATCAGCGCACTGTTTCGGTGTCTTTGGACCTTAGAAATGTATTTCAAGATTAATTATAAAACGAATTCTTGAGAATGGAAAAATACATTCATTTCCCAGTCCTCCTGAAGACAGTCTAGATAACAACGAAGCCTTGAAGCAGTTCAGTGGTCACACTGCCACCTACTGTTCATGTTTTGCCACAACTGAGCTGTAGCTTGGGAAAAGAAGGTAAGAAAAGCCGCCTCGGGCAAGCCCTCTTTTTAAAGAAAGTATTTTAATGCTTATGCTGTAACGAAGTTAAAGTTTTAAAGGATTAAGATGATGNGATTGGTGCCATTTTAAACTCCTCTGCATGTTTCGGTCATTTATGGCTGTCACATTGCTTAAAGATGCAAATTCCACAGTGTTCTAGAAATGTGTGCATATGCAGGCCATTTCATTCAGGTCTAACAGAGCGCCATAGCTGAACTTCATAAAAATGTGCCCCAAACACAAATGCATCGACCTGAAGGTGTCAGCTCACAACACTGGCGTCTGATCTGATCACTTTTTTCTGATTACGAAGCTTGTGCAGATTTTAAAAAAATATGTACTTGTATCTATCCAAATAAGGAGATCAAGTCAGGAANATCCCCAACCGCTTCAGAAGGACCCTGAACTTTTGGCAGAAACCTGTGCAGTTAACAATGAGTTTGACATCTGTCGAGTGCTTACAGAAGGAGACATGATTTTCCATGTTTCTCTTAAGTGAACTAAATTCCTCATTGTCGGGTGATAACCCATTCCTCTTAGATACGGCAATGTTCTCTACTGCTTAAATACAAAATCCTGGTAAAAACTTCACAAATGTGATTTTTAAATGGCACTTTTTCAAGCCTTTGTGCTAAATTACACGTGTAAGGAAAAATTGCAAAGCGTTTACCGTTACTGATATAATGCATAAATTTATATGCTTTTGTATTTTCAAATGTGTTTGTAGATTGCTTCACTCATACTAACGTGTGGTTTTATTTATTATATTTTTAGGGCATAAGGGGAAAAATCAACCTAGACTATTTTGGCTTTATTAAACTGTGCTTCCTACTAATGCTATGTTATAGTTTTTAGTATAAAATTGTGTCCATAAGTTCTAACATCCCAGGCATTTTCAGCTAATGTGTCTCCTTTCCTACCAGGGGCAGGTAGGTTTGGAGGAGCCACTTTCGTTTGTTAAGATAATCTCTGCAAAAGAAGATTAAAAACCCATTTTTTTTATAGTTTTTCAGACATAAAAAACCTGTATTAGATTTAAAATCCCTGTGATTAGGCCCACTCATGTGCAGTCTCCAGATAAACATATTGTTTGGAATGTTTTCCTTCATGGTGTCAGTGATATAGATATAAAACAAAAGCTCTGTGTGAGCCTTTATTTATAGTGACACTGATAGGATTTATAAAGATAATATAAAATGATATTAAGCAAGAAGAGCAAAGTTGATCAAATATTCATTTTATGTTTATAGCTCTTCCCATATGTGAATCCATTCAGTAACAACATCAAACCAAAACCAAAGAAAAATAGTTTTACCTAAAATACTGATAAAGAGCCAAAACAAATAAAATTAAGCTGACCTTTTAATAGATGTCTGTTCATTGTTTTAAATTCATTTTTTTTCTACTTTTCTGAACCATGCTGATGAGGCGTCTTAGAATACAAGCATGTGTAATAGCTTGGACACAATCATTTTTATTTCTTTTGTGTGTCGTTACTGAAGGATTGAAGCAAGCTTCACCTAAGTGTAGTGATGCAAAAATAATAGTACCCCAGTCCAGCTGCGCAAGAGCAGAGGCAAACAAGGGCCTCATATTAAAGTGCTTCTAGGTAGCTGACACGGCACGTCTAGCCAGACGTAAATAATGACAGACGGAAACTATCATAAGGTCTGTGGAGCATCCACAGACTGCTATCATTTTCTCTCTAACCTTGCCTTTCAAGCAGCTCTCTGCCTTCCAGGCTGAGAGATCATCTAAAAAGCAAATCCTAATGACTCTGCCCACTG
The DNA here is from genome assembly GCA_001675575.1 of Neotoma lepida. Classification (NCBI taxonomy): domain Eukaryota; kingdom Metazoa; phylum Chordata; class Mammalia; order Rodentia; family Cricetidae; genus Neotoma; species Neotoma lepida. Next base: position 31,998 of record LZPO01008284.1, on the reverse strand, counting down.
GAACAACAGCCGGGGAGAGTGGCATCANTTTAACTGAGTTTAGGAACTCAGAGTACCAGCCGGTGTTGACTCAGACACCCTAAACTCCAGTTGTTCTCTACAAATCAACCCCCACCCCCGGTGGTAGCCTTTTCCTGTAGCTATTTCCAAGCCTTAAAAAGAGATTATCCTCTGAGGTGAGGAAGCGGTTATTCTGAGTTATTCCCCTGGCATTCGGCATGTCATCTCTAAGACGTCACCTGGATTTTAGGACCAGCTCATTTGGAAAAATGCTTTAATTTCCCCTCTCCTCCTTTTCATGTAGCACACATTATTTCGTGTAGATTATGCATGCACAGGGTAACAGTGGATAAATAACATNCCTGTGTCCCTGTAGCTTGAGCATAACACGGTTATGGTTCAGGTAAACACGTCTGTACATGGGTGCCATAATCAATGTGGAATGGCAGAACAATTTTGCAGTCGCATTCCTGGGAAGGGAAGAAAAAAAAAAAGGCTGTCTTGTCCAGATTCAATAGAATGTTTTCACCAAGAAAACCTGAGCTAAAGCACTCACGTGCTTTATTTGATAAGGCAGGGATGACTCTGCAAGCCAGAGAGAACGGAAGCTGGTGCACAATAGGATAATAGCATTATCACTTTGCAAATCAGCACGTAGCTGTTCCTGGGTGCCAGTAGAAGAAGAGCTGGTGTGTGTGTGTGTGTGTGTGTGTGTGTGTGTGTGTGTGTACTCTGAGAGTGCTAGTTGGCTATTGGAAAAGACAAGGAGCTCAAACTGCCTGCTTGTGAGTGGAAATGTATGAAAATATATTGCTGGGAATTTCCTGTTTGGTTAAAAACCAGATAGCACATGTGTGTGTTTTCACTGTCATGTGAGGGGCTTGGGCACATGTGGGTAAGGGGGGCTGGGAGGCAGGAAAGAATGGGGGAGTTTGCAATGGCCTGTCTTAACGGAAACGTATTGATCCCGTTTCACAATGCTTTAATNTTCAGCTAAATATCTTACTTACCTTGTAGAAAAGAGATGCCAAGTTGAAATAAATAATAAACACACAATATTTTAAGGACTTCTGAATTTTGCATGGTAATAAATATTAATGCAGTTTGTGACTCCCAAAGAAAACACAAGCACTTAATCCTGTTGTTGGTACCAGGTAGAGTACGGGTTGATTTCCCAGGGCGAAAGTGAAAAATGCACTATTTGGACTTAAATTTAGATTTAATAAATAACTAATTTAGGATCTTGTTCTATATGCAAGGATATAATCACAAGGCATTCGGTTTTAAAAGGTTTCATTTATTCTTGTGAGCTTAATTATTGGGAGGAAACTGTGAGCAATTTGTTTTTTACCAGTGTCTGATTTCTGAGAATGGTTATTAAATATTAAATGGATGCATAATTCAGGCAATTAAGAAAGTAATCACACAAAGTAATGTAATGGAAGTTAATTATTACTGCATAAGCAAATAGTTCATTAATGCTAGTAGTTGCTATGGCTGCATTCTTAATACATGCAGAGCTGAAGCTTGAATCCTCTGTGTATTCCGGGGGCTGGGAGGAAATGTGATGTTATACAGGCGGCACCACTAATGAAAAGCAGAGGCAAATAAGGCCGTATTGACCCCTGACTTGTCCAGAGAAGGTGGGATCATCATTACTTAGGAGACTTTTGTTGAAACCAGCATGGCAATAGCTGCTTATCATCTGGGGGGCGGTGCTTGTAACACAAACCTTGATGTAAAGGGAAACCCGAAAGAATCCAGCTTGTTAAAAACAGAAGTCGCCAATCTTGTACTTACCCTGGTTTGTTTTTCCTTTTAAGTCAACCCCCTTGTTAAACAGTGAGAGCCATCATTTAGAACTTTGAAAGACTCCAGCGATTTCTGTTTTCCTTTCCCATAAGAACATCAGAGCTAGTAAGAGCTGACTTGGTTCTGCTGCTCAAACTGAAGAGACAATTTTGTCTTTGCTGGCACTGTCCTTGAGAGTGCTGTGCTCTGCAAAGGCTATTTGATATTAACTCCACACATGTGGATTTCCATGCACTGTTGTGAGGCTCCAAGGTGGCTGGATTGGGCCCAGCAGGAAGGGAAGAGATGAAACAATGAGAGGATTTTAGCCACAGCCTCCAGGACCACACCAGGCCTCCTCACTCACCGGCTCCTTTATGGGTTTACTTTTTAACTACCCAGATCTGCCCAACGCTCATTCTTGGCCTTCATGCAGGTTGATAGTGTCTGTTCCAACTCTTGAGAATTTCACTCACACAGAGGGAATTCTCCAAGGCCAGGTGCTCTTCCACTATTTCAATTTAATCATACATTCATTACACTCCTGAGATCATTTGTTGTCACTTCTTAACAGCTCTAGGGTTGGGACTTGTGCAGGCNAAGCACCCGTGAAGTCAAAAGACACTGATCTCTCCAAGGACAGGCTGCCAGCAATTCAAGGACAGTCTCAACACTGATGGAAATAGAAAGGACATCCAGGACACTCCACCTCTCCTCCAGGAAAGAGCTAGTGGTCCTCGGAGGNCAGTGGCTTTCTTAACTTCTTTTGAGCTGCAGAACTTGGATGCTCTCATGCACCTGGGAATTCACATAAAAAATCACATTTAATTTTAGAAGGTTCCTGGTCTCCCTAATCCCATGTATGGACCTCCAATCTAAGATTCTATTTTAGGGAAGTAAGATCAGTGTTCTTTAAACAGATAATGGGCACTCTGCAGATTATCTCTTTGGTTTGGGGGCATCTAGACACTCGCTAAAGCACTCTGTGAAAGGCTTCATGGAGCAAATGAGCCTTGATCTTGACTCTAAAGTCTGGCGAGCACTTTGGGGCCGAAGGCAGAGTGTTTCAAGTAGGAAGACATGAGCAAAGGAAGAAAGGAAAGACTTCTTGTGCTTAGTCATTGGCACATCTGTCCACGGAACAAACATTAGACATTTCCTGAGTTAGAAAGGGAAGCGTAGGTAAGACATGGTTCCCAGACAGTAAGAATTTACAGTTNAGAAGACAGAATACAGAAGATATAAATAATTATGCTACNAAGGAAAAATATAACTGTACTGAGAAAATTCAAAGGGGGTTTACTAAAGGGGTTTCAAAAGGATTAAGATATGAGGCTCATTTTAAAGAGGTGTTATTACAAGAAATCTGTCCAACACAATAAAGGTGCTATAAGGCACAATTAAGATCATACCTTTGGTCTGGATCTCAAAACGGGAGGGACACAGTAAAGACAAAGTCACGAAGGTGGGGAAATAGATAGCAGGTTTGGAAAACGGGTGTAGCTTGACTAAGAACAGGTTACACGCAGGGGCAGCTTTGAAAAGTGAATGGGGCCCTTAAAACAGGCAAGTAAAAGAGTTTGACTGAATGATGGAGAATCATGGATTTTCTTCTTTAAGTGGTACATCTGGTCACAGTACTCAGGGAGTACTGGAATGAGATGCCTTAGCAATATGGACACCTTACAGGCTGTTGCAATAATATTGGCAAGAGGGAGCCACCCAGTGACCATTGAAATGTATGTGAGGGAATTACCCCAAGACATTATGGAGAACCATGGGAGACAAGGGAACCATGAGAATTTATACCCATCTGATAGGTCCAAAGCGGAGATGTGACACATGGTTCACTTTCCAAAAAAGACAATGTCTTTATCTACCAGAAATGAACGGGATATGCCTCTATGATGACAGTCCTGTGTGTCTTTGCCACTTTTCCTCTGAGGAAGTCTCTGAGCATGGGCCTTGNTTCAGGATGGGCTGTATCAGGTCACTGTCTCCTTAATTCCTTTGCAACGCATTTAAGTGTCTCCTNAGAGGTGTGTTTGCCACAAACCACCTAGTGCATAAGGCTGGACTTATTTGATAAATCTTNGGGCTTTAACACAAAGTTTTATGAGACAAGAGAGTGTTTCAGTGGTTAAGAGCACTTGCTACTCTTCTGGAGGACCAAGGTTGGGTTCCCAGTACCTGGTGACTCATCACAACCTGTGTCTCCAGTTCCAGGGACTCAGGCCCCTCTTCTCCATGAGNACTGAGGTGACTTGAATGAGAAACGCCCCCTCTTTCCCCCAGGCTCACTTGAACACTGGGTCCCCAGGTGGTGGTGCTGTTGGGAGAGGTTATGGGAAGGTGCAGCCTTGCTGGAGGATGTCTGTCCCTGTGGGTGGGTCTTGAGAGTTAAAGCCTCCTACCACATCTTGTTTANGCTCTCTGCTTTGTACTTGTGGTGAAATGTGAGCTCTCAGTTTCCTGCTCTGTCCTGTGCTGCCTGCTGCCACACCTCCCTCTCCATCATGATGGAACAGTCAGCCAAAATAAACTCTCTCTTCCATAAGTTACTTTTGGTCNTGGTATTTTTTCATAGCAACAGAAAAGTAACTGATATAGGCACGAGAAGATGTGTTCAAATGCACACCTAGACACAGGCACATACACATTTTAAAAAATAAAATAACATTTTAAAACTCACACCAGATTTGTACTCCACAGAGCCGAACCATTGGTCTGACTGGGACTTGAAGTTTTCAGATGTGTGCCCCTCGACCTCTAGGCTGTTCTTTCAGGGCCATAAGTAGATTCTCTTCTGTTACCTTGTACAATGTCCATACTCCAAGAGGTAAATTAAGAGGTTATTTCTGTTTTCTCAGCATGAGAAGAGATAAAATTCTTAGCTTAAGAAAACACAGCTAGTAAAACAGGACCCCGAGTGAAACAGGACCCCGAGATTAAAACTAGGATTTCTACCTCAAAAGGCTNTTGATGTCCAAGAAAGCCCTGAAAGATAGCAAGAACCTTCCTTTGTCTCTACAATTTCTTCCACACTCCAGTCCAGTTCCAACACTGACAGACCAAATACCAGTCCAGATCACGTAGGGCATTAGAAATGTCCTGCTGTGCCTTCACTGTGGAGTCATTTCCACTGTCCATCAGTCTTGGGCTTCTTCTCTGCTCCTGATCAGCAGGATTGCATCCTAACTCATTCTCCACTGAGATACCATTCTCCTTCTCAGTAAGTCATACGTCATTCTGTCTCCTTTCTCTACTTGTGAGTAAGCCTTTCATGCCCTTCCAAACCATGGATGACTTTCAATAAAACATGGACTCTCTGCTTGCTCATCTACACATGTAACTTCCATTTAAAGTCCCAAGGCCATTGGAATACTCGGTAAATTCTAGAAACTTCTGACAAATACAAAAAGGCTTCTGAGATTTACCCACTGATTCTTCACTAATGAGGTGAAGTTGCCATCATAGGCCAGAATCTCACTGCTAAGGTTAGCATTGCTCTATCTGCTGCCACTACGGTCTCTCCTTAATGTGCCGAGTTGGCTATGAACCGAGTTCTTTCATTTGACAGTACAATGTTTACATGCCAGAGAAGCAAAACAGATGCAAGCAGGCTGAAGACATGTGTTGGGTGGGTCACTTAGCTGCTTTAATGGGCCCTTATAGCATTATGTTAGGGCTGCACCCTNATTCTCTTTCAGCAACCATCATTGTGACGGGGTGGCAGATGGAGGCAGGGTTGAGGCGACAATTGCCATCCCATGTGAACTCAGGGCTGGCTGCTGAGCTCTCATTAGACAGCACCTGAGCTGCCAGAGAACGCTTTAGCTCTCACACTGGAGCTCTTGTGTTAAACCCTCCATATCACCACAGTGGGAAAAAAAACCACCGCCTTATGGGGACTAATGACTAATTCCCTACATCATGTCTAATGTATCCCAGGGTGCTAACTTCAGCACACCTGCCTCCGTCGCTGGTAACGTAATGAGAGCTCTTGTGAGTTACTGGTCACTGACAACATTTATAATATTCTTCAACCTAACATTATTGCATAGGTCAATGTACGGTGTTCNCTGGGAGGAAGTGAATTTTGTCACCTTGGGAGCCCCGGTTTTATGAGGAAGCTGGTCAGCGAAGTGTTTCAAACCTTTTATAAACGAGGTAGATGCATTTGGAAAGGTTCTAGGTGTCCCATGACACCCTTTTAAATTTTGTTACTAATTACATCATCAAGAGGTAATTATAGCACTCTGAGGCCAGAGATTTTCAAATCATAACCATCTAGGAAATTTAGCTAATAAAGAAAGGTATGCATTGGTCCAGATAGCTAGGATGGTTGAGGGGAAGTGTGGGGGTGGCAGGAGGAAGGAGCTGGGAAATCCAGAGAATTTAGTCAGCATCGAGAGCCATTGCTGGCTGTCAACTCCCAGGCAGAGCTGTGGGGTCTGAGTGCAGCTGCACCAGGGAGATGTTCCTCAGCTCTGGANAATCAAACTTACCTAATTCACTGAAGAATGGATCTAGACTAATTGTTTTATCTGTGTCCCCTCCCCCCAAGTTGAGTTGAGAAGGAAGGGAAATAGAAACTTCCTGTGAGCAACATTTCAGGATAATGTTTGGTTCATTTGTTTGGTTTTTATAGTCGCAGCTAAATGTAGCGCAGCAAGACACAAGTAAGCCAGGCCTTTCATAGTGCCTCTATCGCCTTTTACATTTCTTCCATGCCAAGACTTCAAGGAGAAGCTGCTGCCCCTTTGCTGCTGCCCCTTTCCTAGAGGCCCTCACTCAGCAGTTAAGAAGGCATGCTCTGGGCCTGAGATGTCTTGATTTTCTTTCTGGTTCTTCCAAAATAATCTTATACATTAGTAACCCTGATTGCTGTTTCAAATAGATTCGGAATTTACAGTTCCTGGCATGAGCACAACAGAATTGTATTTCTCTCTTGACTAACAATCCAGTGTCTGCATTCCTCAAGAGCAGTCTCCCCCTGAATTGATTGACAGAAGAGGCTCCTTTGTCTTGTGGTTGATTCTCAGTCTCTAGAAGCTCCATGATTTCTGCATCCGTCCAACCAGCTGATGATTTGGGAGTGACTTCATTAAGGTGCAAAGGAAACTGGGAAATGTAGTTCAGAGATGGGTCACTGTTTCTTGATTTATGCTTGACTTGAGTCCATGGAAGGGATTGCAAAATTTTTCCTGAAAAGCAAGGTGTCTTGTCCATACTTGGGCAAGAAAATTCAATTTGTTCTTCATTTTAGCTCTTTCATCTACTAGTAAAAGCCATTTTAAAAAATGTCCAATTTTAGAACTGTTATATAGATTAAATGGGACAATGGACACAACATTATTGGCATATTAAGAAACACTCAATAAAAGTTAGATTTTATTTCATCTATTTTTGTTGTTAATTTTTTGTTGAGTTATTTTATGAATCAACAGATATTCATAATTTATGTATTACTCTGATTATAATAATTAGGNAAAACTTTGTGATAAAACATATTCATTTTCTGAACCAAGAGGCTCTCTTCGATAGGATGTAAAACTGCCCAGCGTGACGAGAGCCCCAGAGGATTTGAAANGTGCCATTAAAATCCTGGCCCCTGCTCTTTCCTGGTGTGTGTTCTGTCCTCGGACTATATTGAGAAGTTGAGGTAAATTTGACCTCTTGGAGGAGGCAGCAGAACGCTCCATCATTTCATTTGCTACTGAAAACTTATAGTATTTCTTTCCATACCATTTCCACTAAGAAGTACTTGNCTTTGACTGTGCATGTGTAGGTACTTAAAGGACTCCAGAAAGATCTCAAGCCTCAACATCACTCAGCTTCATGGCAATAACACTGCTGTGCGAACAGGAAACAATCCAGGAAGGTGTGACTCTCCTGTTTCAGACTGCAGAGAAATTCCACGGTCAGTAAGAACCCTGGAAAAGCAAAAGGAAAGAACAAATGAAAATAACCAGAGCTCTTTCCTCTTGTGGGGCCACACTGTTGGCTAGAGTGTTTGACTTTGTGAATGGGACCTGCTTTTACNCACTTCCATTAACCAAGGACACCCGGGTCAAAGCACAGCACTTGTGACCCATCCAACGGTCAGCTCAGTGTACCAGAGTTCTAAGGTGGATACATTCCACTGGTGGGTGCCTGCATTGGACTTGTAGCTTTACTCCTCAGAATTACCTTAGGTAATTCACCTACTTTGCTAAGCCTCGGTCTGCTCATGTTTAGGCTGAAACTGAAAATGATGCCTGAATTGTAGACTTAGTTGAGATAATTTATGCATCATGTTCATCATCTTGCTTGGCACTTAGTACTTAACAAGCACTTAACAAGCACTTCATACCTACTCAGTTTTATGAGCTTTTTAGTATTTATCGGTGTGATTCTGTGACTCCTATGGAGGTAGAGTGCTCCAATTTTAAAGGTGAGGAGACCGAGGGACTGAGTGGTCTCCCCGACATCTAAGTTAAGTGTCAGGTTCAAGCCCATAACCAGAGAGTCTGTCTTAACCTCTGAATTACACTGCTTCTTTGTAAGAGTCCAGAAATGCTGTCCTCACAACTATTTAAGTATTTATTCTGTAGAGGTTCAGAATTCAATTCAGAAATGTTTGATGATATAGCTCTGAAATTAGGGACATTCTAGAATGAGGACCTAAAAGGCTTTGCTTATTGGTCATCCAGTCAGGGAATGAATGAATGAATGAGCAAATGACTAACTGAATTCACACATAGATGAGAAGTTTTGTATGATCCACATCCAGGAATATATCAGAACCATATTAGAGATCCGACATCAGTAGATGACAAGGGACCTATTTCACCAAAATATCACACCAAGTAGGACCTGATCATTCTGAAGCACTAGCCACACCCGAGTCATGGAGATTGTCCCACAGAGTCCCAGACTTCAGATGGTAGAAGGTTGAGACCTGTCAAGAAGCGCCTGGCATAGTGGGCCTGGGTTAGCCATGTGTGTGCAAGAGAGGCTTGCCAGAATCCAGCCCATCATTATCTGACCTAAGCATGACAGGTTATTGCTTCAGTCAGAAGGGGCAAATATGTAGGGCAGGAACATAATTTTCTAGTTTTTGAGAAGCAATTATAAATAGATGAGAAGCCACAGAAATCTTACATGAAGGATGGCTCATCCGTAGGACAGGAAAGGCCACTGGGACCAGTGAGCCAAGAGGAGTGGCTCACAGCTGACAAGTCTACAGCACAGCTTTAAAAATAGCCATGGTAATTTTGTAGCAAAACAGAACAATGAAGGCAGGAGTTGTGGTGCTCAAAAAAGACACTGGCCCAACACAATGCCCTTTCATTGGCTAAGCTATTTTCACAGCAAACCCAAATTTCAAAATGTCAACCTGATAAATAGAGGAGATCAGAAAGGATAAAGTCAAGGTGTTTTTCTTTAATACTTTGAGAATAATAAAGAGGAAACATACTCTTGTTTCTAACAATCTTTTAAAGCTTTGGGAAAAAATGATGTTGTGCTTCGAAGAGACCCAGTTATATCTTATCTAGATGCTATTTTAATATACACAACTATTAAGTAGGTTTAGACCATATTACAAGGCTCATTTTTCCTCTGTAATATTCTCTAGAATATTGGTTAGAATTTAATAACCATGAAGAGCTATAAAAGTTTAAAACATAATACCTTCCTCTAATTTCCATTTTCTTCTGCATGTGAGTGCTGCCTTGGTAGATCAGAGTCTACCAGCATCTGTTGGAATAAGGTCTGGCAGCTGGCTCTGTGTGTGTTTGCTTCTGAGTTATGTATGCTGCCCCAGGTCTGAAAGTCATCTCTGCTGGTTTTCAAAATCTTTGGCTAGTAAATTGCGNACAATATTTAATATCCTAAGCTTCTCCTTTCTCCCTCCCAGAACAGAGAATAAATTCTATCCACTCATAGGATTGCATTGTGGCTTGCATTACGGAATGTGAAGTATTTCACGTGAACTGGATTGACAGTAGCCGCTTGTTGTCACTGGTTTGCTTGTCACCACCTGCAGTCTTGGGCAAGCTAGGTGATGTTTAGGGAGTCCTTTGATTTCTTTGACTCCCAAATCTTTCCAGCAAAAATGCTAGGTAGCTCTGAAGTCCTTCAAAGTCTTGAGAGCTGATACAAATGATGTCATTCTTTATAGAAATCTGTGTAGTGTGAGGGGAATATGTATATAGTATGTTTGGTATATTTCTACATATGACATGTTTAAAAAATGAAAAAGACAAAAAAAATCTCTGGACACTTTACATCCCAGGTCCGTGAAAGGTTTTCCAAGTACAGGGTTTTCCTCAGAAAACATGAATGAATTTTCATTTCAAACAGCTTCTCCTGCTGGAGGAAGACACCACAAAACCCAATTTTATATCTGAGGTTAGAAATGAGATCATTACTGTTTTCAAGGACTAGGCAAATGGGCGCAGCTGCAAAGAGCAAGACTTTCCCCACTGCTATGTCTTGGAGGCATATTCCTATTTATCCATCATTTACACACAAAGGAAAGTACTCAAGGCGTCTCTAACAAATCAGTGCATTCCTTTAGTTCAGAGCTGAGGGCAGATTTCAGGGTTGGTAGATTCAGTGGTAGAGTATCAGCCTTCATCCACAGGCTGCTAGGACAGCTGCAACAGTTCCAGACATCACAACAAAGCCAAAATCTTCCAGAGCAACAGGATTGTTTTCCCCCTGTGACTCATTCTCTTGGGAATGAGAATCTCCATCTACCCAGCCCTTGCCAGGAGCCCTCATGAAGATTTCCATGCATGTCTCATTGGCTAGATTAGCGTCTCTTGAAAAGAAGAATGGGATTTCTTCAGACCAATCATCCCATTTCTGGGACAGGGATGGGGGTCAGGATATCCTGAGACATGTAGTTACAGGGTGTATTAGAATGTATGAGATTTGTGTTTTAAAAAGAAGTGGTAGGTAGACACAGGATAGGCAAATGGAGACTCAGAAGCTGGACATTGTGGGGCATGAGTGTAACCCCAGCACCCAGAAGACAGAGGCAGAAGGATTGCTGTAGGTTTGAGGCCAGCCTGCTCTCCAGAGTGACATCCAGGCGAGCCAAAGCTATAGACATAAGACAAGAATGGCAAAGGGCCTGGCAGGAACACTGCAGAGCTCTGGGTGATGAGGCTGGTTTTGTAGCGGAGTGGAGTAATCTCAGAGCAGACACTGTGTCTGAAAGAGCCTTGCCAGGTCATCATCAAGTCCTTCAGCTCCCTATAGTACTTGGAGAACTCAGCTCTCTGCAGCCCTAGTTCCTCAGACAAAAGAGTTCCTAAGGTACACCCTTGGCTTGAACTTACCCTCCAGATCTGTTGCCCTCCCCTCTGAGGTTTATACATGCATAGCATGTGAAAGTTATGCATGTAGAAGGGGGGGTGGAATGGAGGGAAGGGGAAGAATGGGAGGAAGGAGAAAGAGAGAGAGAGAGAGAGAGAGAATCTGCCTCTCTCACACTGTCACACCAAAGTCTTTCCATCCATCTCCATGGCCTCTGTGTCTCTCCTCTCTTTTTCCTGCAGTCCTTCTGTCTCTCACGACAGCCCATCCCAGGTTTGGTATTTTTGTCTGTTAGTATTAAGTCCAAGCACTCAGTCCCATCTGTTTTTGCCTGCAGAACATGGAGGAGGAGTTGGAGGTGGCTTCCCAGCTCTGCAAGGAGGTCAAGGCACTGCCTATTGGAGCCTGAGGTCAGGCGTCTTGAAGAAGCAATCACTTCTGCAAAAGTGGACTGGACATCCCCACCTGAAGCTGGCGTGTTAGTATGCTAGCCGAGTCTTGGTCTCTTTGCTGAACCTTATCAAATATTCCTAAGATTGTCTACCTTTTAGCATAATTGGAGAACATCTTAATGCTTCACAAGCCACTCTCCCCCAACCTTATCAAGGACTTTTTCATGCAAACTTGGCAGGGGCCAGAGTGGGGGCTCTCCTCGTCACTGAGACTGCTGCACACTGTCAGGGCTGCTGGCCACAGCCAGGGACTGGGCTACCACCACCCACCCTCTGTCCTCAGGCCTCTTGTGTGCAGGCTAAAGTCTAGGGAGGAGTGTCTAGCCGAGCGCAGACCAAATGTTCTTGATCTAGAATATGCGTGCACACAAACATTTATGTCCACATGTGGACTCCCAGGGCGAGGTACAGGGAGTATGAAAGAGCATGACAGTTCGGCTTCTGCTTCTGGAGTTAGAGGGATGCTCTGAGATCAATCTAATATAAAATAGTAGGGTCAAAAGTTAGGCAGCCACAAACGACAAGTGTTCACGACACCAAAGCAGAGTTACCTGATCAGTGATGACCACCAGCAACAAATAGAACTTAGTGAATAGACGCTTGCTTTCAGAGTTACAGAGGCTATGGCTCTCAGACACGGGGGTATAGGAGAGTCAAGGGGTGCTTTTTGGAAACACCTGCTTTGAAAACTCTTCCCAGATGTACTGAATGAGACCATGCTGGGGATGGGGACCAGGAGCCCAGGTTATATATAAACTCCCCCAGGTAATTCTGAAGCAGTTGGTCTGGGGACCCCTGAGAAACAGTGCTCAGTCAGNGGGGCAGATGACCAGAAAGACAGTGAACAAAGTTGCATTAAGTAGCACTCTGCACTCAGTACTTTACACAAACGATCTCACTTTGTCTTGTGGTAGCCCTGGTGGCTAGTAATGCTGGATTGCTCACTTTGCAAGTAAGCTATGCACCACACAGAGACTGTCAGNAACAGGTGGAAGGTCACAAAGCTGGTAAATGGCACAGAATTTCCACCTCACAGTGACTCCAAGTCCATGCCTGAGCATAGGGCAAGGGTATTCACATAGTGAAATGTTAATGTGGTCTTAATGGCTGATATGTTATGCCTTAGATCCAATGCTATTCTCAGGTTTGGTACAATCATTTTGAGACTAGAAAAGATTGAGTGAGGGGATGGATTTTCGTATAGCCATAGAAAGTAGCATTAGTTTGATTTCTTTAATTAAGAAATGAATCTTCTTTACTTCTGCATATATGTGTGATGTGTGTTTTTATGAGTGGCACACATATGTTCAGGTGTATGAGTTCCTGTGTGCACGGGGAGGCCTGGAGTGGATACTGGATGGTCTCCTCGGTAGCTCTCCACCTTATGTACTGAGGCAGCATCTTTTGCTGAACACTGACATTTCTGCTACTCTAGCCAGCCAGTATGCCTCTGAACTAATCCTCTGAGCTGGGATTACAGACAGGCTATGACACCTACTTATGTGAGTCCTAGGACCCAAATTCTGGCCTTCACACTTTCATAACAAGAGCTTCAAACCCAGAGACTTCTTCCTAACCTGCTCTTATTTTATTTTATAGGAATAAAATTGTGTGCCCAGGATTTTAGACTCTGTCCTTGGCTTTAATTAATAATAACCTCTAGTCAACCAAATTTAATTCCTCACTTTTATCTAGGAGGTAGAGGTGACAAATGATAATCAGAGAATGAGAATTTTGTTGAATTTTATCTTAAACAATGTCTAGGGTACATTGAACTCGGTATCCTTTACACTGCTTGCCTGTGTTAAGAACTTGCCCAGTGAGACACGATGCTTTTAGAAAGATGACCTGGAAAGCATCTGTGCGAGTGTGTGTGTGTGTGTGTGTGTGTGTGTGTGTGTGTGTGCCCTCAGCATTCTGAATTTGTTGAGGAATGGGGAGAACTTGAAACCCAAAGGCTTACTTTTAGCTGACCAGAAAATTCAACTAATCAAGGAATCTCAATTTTGGAAAATAAATTACTTTGTTTTCCCCTGATGTAGTGATTTGTGTGCTCTTATGGGAGAGAAATGAAAGGGTAGTATCAGGAAGGAAGGATGGGAGGGAGGAGTGATGTCTATAATGTATATGCTTTTGAAAGGGGAGGAGTAATTAAGTGATATATATATATACAATTGAATATATATACATATATATTCAATATATGTATATATTCAAACATTGGGATGAGTTTGGAACCACTGTAATAAAACACAAGTGAGTTTCAGAAAAAGGCAAGTAGCATCCTGCCAGTCTGAGTGCTGGGTCCCACCAGGAGGCAGAAAAATGTTCAAAAGGCTTTTCTTCATCCATAATCCCTTGATCCTTTATTTTTATAGGCGATAAGACAGTAATTTTTCTACTGGCCACAAAAAGATTCCCGAGAAATGCAGAAGCATCCCCAGATTATGGTGAATTTAAAGTCAGACAGCCTATGGGAAGGTGATTGCCTTTGCTTTCGTCCCTATATCATTTTCCACTTAAAAAATTCAAAATACTGGACTTTCTTTGTCATGCTACATCCTTACTAAGTATGAATAAAGGATCCTGTAAATGTTGCTTAGAAGGGGAGCAAGGGAATCTGTGTGACCTGCTTGGCAGAGAACATGAAGGGCACGTACGACCTGCAGGTCCGTGACCTCCCGACTTCTCCATTAGCCATTCTGTCTGTCCTTTATCATCTGCCTTTGGAAATATGGCCTCAAACTCTGCTCTGGTTGAAGTCCACCCTACCCCTATCTCCACTGTAAACAGCATCTTGGTTAAAAAAGAAATGAATTTGAAAATGTCATCTCTCTTTTTTTATTTAGGACAGCACCTCACTCTGTTGCCCAGGCTAGACTGGAGCTCCCTCTACTCCATGCTGGTCTTATTCCTTTGGTGGTCCTCGTGTCTCAGCTCCACAAGATCTGGGATTAAAGATGCTGAGCCACCACCCATGCAGAAAATGTCATAGCCTCATAAGAGAACTATAAAAACAAGCAATTCTCCTTTAGAAGGGAGGGTTCCACAAGCAAGGTGAAGGATGAGTATGGGATTTTCATGGACGTTTTTTTGTGTGGTGAGTGCTATAAGTCTGTCTTGCTCCCTGTGTCTCAGGACCTTCATTGGATCCTCCCAGCTACCTCAATGGGAGTTTTTGAGATGTGTAGAGAAAGAGCCTTGATGACCTTTAAAGAGCGTGGATCCATTTGGGTATCTACTGTCGGCTGTGCAGTGACTTCAATATTTCAGTGGAGATTTTTAATCGGAAGGAGGTACAGGCCACACATTTNTCTGTACCTGGCTACTGGAAATAACTATATCTGCCACATCAGAGGTATTATGGATGATCTTTAGGGTCACTTGACTATGTGGAAATCAAATAACAGAACTTGTTCTGAGTGGGGCAGAGAATGGCCAAAATGTAGGAACTAGCTGATATGGAACAAAGGAGTTTGTAAAAAAAAAAAATTAGTTTTTCTGTGGAGTTAAAATAGACATGTGAGCCAGTGGATTTATGGGCCTTTACAATCTAAGAATGACCGACTTTCATCTGAGAAGGGACAGATAAAGGTCAATGTTGTAATGAAGGGTTTCACACCTCCTGGGCTGGGATAAAAGTTGTTCCATTCTGGTACTGGGGAGATTAAGACAAAAAGATTCTTCTCAAAGTTTACTTTTAGTATTCTGGTTTCAGTGATGTAACACAGGGAACTTCTGGGGTATGCCAGGAAGTTCACGTGGATGATGAAAAGGGATTGTCCACATAGGGGCCTCTCTGCCCCTTTCAGATGTTGTGGAGAAGGGTCCCTTGTGAAATCCATGGCTTTGCAATTATTGCAAAGGGAATGTCAGAAAAACCTTGAGAAGTGACTGTAATTCAGTGGTAGGATATTGTAATCATCCAAGGGAGACAGGATCAGAATCCAAGACAAAGAAGGAACCAGAAAGATGGCTTGTAGGAACAACTGTAGCACTTGGAAAGAGGTCAGGAGGTGANTCTTGAAGACAGTTTGCAAGAGGTAAGAAGAACCAGGAATTTTATTACTTTGTTTTAGTGTGAGGACTAGCTNCTGTAACTTGACACAGCCAAATACTGCCAAGTATGATAGTAAAACAATGTAAATGGTTTGCTAGTAATTATGATTCACTTTGAGCCAGTCTTGAAAACAACAAACAAAAAACATAAGAATCAACAGAGAGCTGTTAGGTCTGCGTGTCCCTGATCTGTATGTACAGAAACCGCAGCTCTTAACAAAGTAGGTTCCTATGTGGAAGGTCTGGGGTGGAAAGCAAGGAAATGCCTAACCACAGAGGAAGTTAAACAGTTGNGCAGTGCAGTGTATTTTCAAACTGCTTCCCAAATGAATTAGCCACAAAAATGTAGCAAAAGAGGAGTACAGCAACATAATATATCTGACCAAGTTGTTATTACATCNATCAAGCCAGTGGATGATAATTGCGTAGATGATAAGAAAGACTTCAATGCATGAATGTTTTGTGGGAAACATGATTTTGAACTCAAGCTGTTTAAAAAATGTTCTAGGAGACTTTTATTTCTATTGCCAGAAAAGAACGTATTCTTCAACTTGGTTCAGCCACTACAAAGGATACTGGCTTTACATATAAAATTAATAAGTGTGAGAAGGTGCCAGCACACTTCTTAGCATAGAGTTAGTACTTTATAAATGTGAATATGTTAAATCTAAAACTAAGTAATTCCCACACACATTGAGTTTTATTGCTAAGCTATTTTATCCCTTGCTTGAGTTTGTATAAAATATGTCAGCCTCTAACTAACTCCATTTCTATTCTCGCCTTCTTAACAGGAATCCTCTAGTTTCTTTG